>BGZK01001757.1:0-110350 GCA_005406025.1 Eumeta japonica
AAAGGATTATATAAAAGTAAGTACAACAATCAATTTTAATTGTAGACTTTAATTAAAATTGTCTCATAAACATTTTAACAAGTACACATTTTCATATTTGAACACACATTGTTAACAATCTACATGTCAAAGCACTCTAAATCTGTATTTTCAAGAGAGTTTATTGTCGTCTCAGGATAAGGTGTAGATGGAAGTGGGGATTGAACTAATCGTACCGTTTCAGATGGCTCAGTGGAAAGTAATGACTGGGAAGGTGGAGTGGGTACATTAATAGTCACTGTTGAATTAGAAGACGGAGAACTATAATAGTCAGCAGTATAATATCCCCGACGAGGGAACTGTCCCGTATCTGCTTGGAATAATATGTCTAATATAGCTTTTTTTACGTAAGGTAATGTTTGGGAATCATATTTTCGCAATTCATTTGCTACGTGATTCCCAAACACTACAAGGGCATCATCGGCCGGTTCACTTGTTCGTTTTAACAAATTATAAGCACCCTCCAGCATAGCTTGTTGCTTTTTCTCTTCGGCCGCACGACGTTTTCTGCTTGATATTGTCCTGTTCGATACAGTTTGAGTTGCAGTTGTAGAGACGGGTGAGGAGTTATTCGTACTCTGTGCAATCGAAGTTGTGATTACGTCGGTGGATATTGTATCTGTGACCGTAATTGATACATCCGTACATGAATTAGCCACTTCAATCTCTTCTTAAACATTCTGAAACAGTAAAATATTTATTCAGTTTTTTTCCTTGTATTTTTTAGATACCCTCATCTCAAAATCAATGGTTGGAAATTTCGAAGGATTTTGAACAAATGTGGCATTTTCTCATGCATTGGCGGCAATGGACGGCAAACACGTAATGATACAGCGCTTGGCACAGCGGAAGTGAATTTTATATAATAAGAGATTTTTAGTACAGTAGTGTTCGCTTTGGTAGATGCAAAATATAACTTTTGTATGTGGATGTTGGATGTCCTGGTAGAATATCAGACGGAGGAGTGTTTAAAAACACAAAATTATATGAAAAGTTAGAAAAATAAAGAACTGAATGTACCAGAACCAATAATATTGCAAATTCCCTACACTCTCGAGGTCCCTTGTATGATATTAGCTGATAAAGCATTTGAATTAATTGATTATTGTATCAAGCCGTTCCGCGGGTCACCGGAGAGTGGTTCAATTGAAGAATATTTAATTACCGTATTTCTCGAGCCCGACGTGTTGTAGAATGCATTTGGGATAGCTGCTTCAGTATTTCGAGTTCTTAGAAAACTATTATTATTGGAGCCGGAAAAAGCTAAGAAGATTATTTTAGCAGTGATGTACTTACATAATTTACGTAAACGATCTGCTTCAACAAATCTTTATACTCCAAACGGAACATTTGACAGCGAACAAAATGGAGAACTTATTCCAGGTAGATGGAGAAATAATGAATTCAACGGACTACAACCGATTCGCAATGTGCCAAGAAGATCTAATGATACGAGCAAAAAAATACGAGAACATCTAACTAGACATTTTATGGTGTAATTCCGTGGCAAAATAACTATTGAACTTGATTTTATTTCTAAATTAAAAAACACATAACTGATGTTTTGAACGTAAAAACCTAAAATAAAAAGTAAAGTATTCTTACTTGAGATATGGTATCAGTCGTAACATTAGGTATGTTTTTATTCTTAAGAAACTCAAACCATGTATATGCGAACCATTTCGATGAGTAAATGTCATCTGGACCTAAAAAAAGAAATTTCGATTACATTACAAATTCAACTAAATCATGTATAAATTTTTTAAATAATAAATACGTACCAGATCCCGTGACGAAACTTTTTTTTTCTCGAGATTTTTCCCTCCTATAAGACCCTAGAATAGAATTTACTTTTTTCTTTATTTCCTTTACAGGAATATTAAATTTAGATGAAATTTCACGCCATGCGTCTTCTCGTTCATTTTTATTAAAATATTTTAAATCGTTGGCATCCCATAAAACTCTTTTTATCTCATAATATCTAATTATTTCACGCAGAACTTTGACGTCGTCCATAGCGTACGGTGCGAAGTAATAACCGACCGTCCAGACGTAACGCGCCTCGTGTTGAATGCGTCACATGATTCTTTGAGCACGACAAGAACCGACAAACGGCGGCTCGCAGCACAGCGCACGGACGTGCACTACACATGCCTCGGAGCGAGCAAATCAGGTACGGACATGTCGAGGCGTGCGTTGTGTGGAGTACACGACGCACGCCTCGAAGTGTCTACGCGGCACAACTGAAACAAGGCCGTTTATGCAGGTGCCCGAGATCCTAGCTCTCGATATCACTACGAAAGTAGACCTTCTTTAGTAGTAAATTTAAACCATTTGTCACTTGGAAACACCTCACATAACACTATACCTACATTTTTCTGGGTTTGGTGGTTTTATTTTTTGTAACTGGTAGCTATTAGACTCCTATGGGAACAAGCATTTATATGCCTTAGGTCAAAGTTCAGTATCAAAATGCATCACAAAAGTTGTAAATGCATTGAATCAACCAGCAGTATTTAATAATTGGGTGAAATTTCCAGCAGTTTCTATGAAGTGGATGACATTTGATCAAAGTAAATATTTACATAAAAATGTAAAATATTTCAGTGGTACTGTAAAAACTTGAATGTTATGCTGTATATGTTCAAACTATTATAATAAAATTATGCTAAGAAATAATAACTAAAATCTACTAATGCTAACTAATTAACTAATGCAATAGAACACCTATCGATTCACATTAGTGTTCATGTCTGAGCTCAATGGTACATATATCTTTGTGTTCTGTATTAATATGAGTGTAAAATAGATACTTTCATTTAAACAAAAGCTGTACAGGTGACAACTATTACATAGATAAAATACTTTTTTATTGCTGTTGATACACAAATGTATTTTAATTTCAGGTTTTCGATTATATGGCATACTGGGAATAATTGGTGTGGTATATTGCACCCATGTTGCAATTTGCCCACCACCGATACTAAGATCTATATACAATGAAGGGCTTATGTAATGGAAAAATATCATTCTATAAACGCACAATTAGTCAGTACTTATTCTGGTACTAATCCAAACTGAAATATTTGTTTGTATTTACTCACAATGTTTTATTCTTTTATTTTCTAGATCTGTAATTCAAATCTGGAAATGAACATGTTAATGCAAAATTCCTGGCAGCATGATTGAGATATATGGAACCAGTGCAATGTCTTACCACTTATGAAAAGCTTGCATTATCAATGGCATATAACCTACTACATTATAAGTCTGTTCATAACAAAACATAAGATTTTGTCATTAATACATTGTATGAATTTAAACTATGCATATGTGAGTTGTTATATTTATATTTCATTAGTTAATTCAAATAACATTAATTTAATATTTATTTCTAGGTGACAGTGGCTATGCATTACATATGGCTTCATATACCTATTGCAGATGTTAAAGTTGATATGGCAGAGGAGCCTATAATAAATGTTTAAGAGTGCAAGGTCTAATATTGGAAGATGCAATGGGATACTGAAAACAAAGATTTAGATGCCTATTAAAACATAGAGTTCTCCATCATGCACCAAATAAAGCTAATAAATAATAAATGCTTGTGTGGTGTTACACAATATGTGTATAAGAAATAATATCAACCTTCTCGAAGACGATGATGAAATAATCATGATTTTGTGTCTATAGCGGTGGAGGTTAGTGACCCCAGCACAACAAGACATACAAATAGGGAATTAGAAGCTGGACAAACAATGCAACATAGAATAATTTCTCAATATTTTACATAACATGAGAATTGAAATAAAAAGATTTCACTTACAAAATTATTTATTGCTTTTTATTTATATCATAAAACGATAAAAATTTAGTGAAAGTATTTACAATTTATTAGCGATTTTTTCCATAGAATTTGCAACGTTTTGCAATGCTGTAGTTGGCTTGTCTAATGCTTCCAAATATTTTAAATAGAATAATTTTTTGGCCTCAGCCAAATCTTATTTTCATTTCATATTTCTGTCGCATTATTTTTTCTACGTCACTTCTGGTGGATTTTTTTATTTCTTGGGGGCTGTGTAAGTCGTCGTGTATTATAGAGCGCAGTCTGTGGCTGGTCTGGTTTGCCAGCCAGCCACTTTCGGTCAGCCACAGCCAGTTTGTACATACAATACATATGTATGTACAAACAGTACATACATACTTATATGTAGTGTTTGTAATGGTTCTGGCCTGCTAATGAGCACCTCCTGTGATGAGCCTAATGTCGATGTAGATTGTAGTTCACCATACTCATAATTGAACTGGCTCAATAGACATGGTGATTCTATAGTTGTGGTATTTCCAAATCTAAAAAATTAGTTGAATAAAGCTACACTTTATTGCATAGAATTTTTTTTTTTTTATTAGTTTTTGGATGATAATAAAATATTTTTTACATGAGCTAGGTAATACATGTATCTTATAAGTGTTTTTGTAACAGTAGTAGAAAAGTACATGGTAATCAACATTATGATTTATGTTAAATTAGAACGTTTTCAAGTTTACATTTATAGTCAATATTAAAACAAATACAGAATTTGATGATTTAAGAATGTATAGGATTTATTTAATTATTAACAATACCTCATAAATTAATATAATATAGATTTTGTAAAATGTTCTTACAATTTTTTATCACAAAACAGAAGACTGTTTTGTTTTTTGTAATTCAAGTAACTGTGTACTTGATTAGATTACCTTTAAATTTTACTGTAGATTCTAAAACATTATGAACACTACTAAGATGAATTGTCATCAGTATATTTTGTTCCATTTGACTGTATAGAATTTATTTAATTATTGACAATACCTCATAAATTAATATAATACAAATTTTGTAAAAATAATCTTACAATTTATTATCACAAAACAGAAGACTATTTTTGTTTTTTTTTTTAATTCACGTAACTGTGGCAGTTAGATTACCTTTAAATGTTACTGCAGATTCTAAAACGTGGCCATTAATGAACACTACTAGGATGAATTGTCATCAGTACATTTTGTTCCATTTGTGATAGTTCTTCTCCGGGAGAACCGCCACCAGTAGTGTTCATGTATTTGTTGATTTTTGCACCTTTAGCTTTGATTTTACACTGCAAATCTTGCCATGTCCGAAATAACGCACGAAAAACATACAGATAAATAATACTCCTAAAATACTATATCAACATGGTATTGATATAAAAATTAAACACAGAAGAGGTAAAATAATTAATGTTATAATTTATTGTAACAATAAGAAAAAAGTTTGTGGTTTGTACACAAGCAAAGCAGTACTTTTGTTATATATTGTTTGTAGTAATAGTTAAGGTATTCAACTTAGTAATTCAATTGTGCTTACTAACCTTCCTCAACATTTTCCAAGATTTTTTGGCTCCTACCATGCTGTTTAATAGCATTTCAATTTCTTGTCACTTTCTTTGGTCGTAAATGTGGAACTAAATTTTCCCGAACGCAGATCACCATCTGCTTGCAGAAGGCTTATTAAATTTTCTTTCTGTGCAGCTGTAATGTATGTATTTCGTTTATTTTCCATTATTATTTGTAAGAGAAAGTTAGGTAAATATACAACTTCTATAAATTACAGCAATAAAAGCAATAACACTCAAATAATCAAACCAACAGATGTGAATAACACGTTTCGTTCTTGATGCCTCCTCTACACGTCGACACATGTGTCCGCGGACGTTGCCAGATGCGTCCGCAGATGATTTCCACGAGCTGTCCATCAGTCTATGTTCATTGTTGTCAGGCGCAACTCGTACTTGCACATAAAGGAAATGGATATTGAGACTGTAGCTGCTGCGGCTATTTATTTATGTAGCACTTTTAACTATTACTGGTGTGCATCGCAGTCGAGTTATAAAAAGAAGTGGAAAACAAGAATGGTGGATGCTGGCTATACATAGAAACAGAACAAAGTAAGTGTATATATGAGGTAATTTTTTATCAATGCACAAATTTTAATATGTGATTTTGTATCGTTATTATAATATAATATTAGGTACGACAGTTCATTTTTTTTCCTTTTAGTAATTAAAAAAAATACCCTGTATAATAGATAGGGTAAGAAAATTTTGATTTAAAGCCAACCTGACCATCAAATTTTAGATATAGAACACGTTATTTTTTTCTAGGAATACCATGGATAACCAGCTTGCAGAACTTTGTGTGGAGCCATCTAGTGAATTTAGTAATTTTGTTCGAATGTCATGCAGCGATTTTGAATTTCTTCTACAAAAGATATCTCCAATGGTTACTAAAAAATATACAGATTGGAGGGATGCAGTACCAGTGAAGGTGCTCCTGGCAGTAACATTAAGTTATTTAGCTACTGGAGATAGCTTGAGAAGCCTGCATTACCTGTTTAAAATTTCAAGTCAAATTATGTCTAATATTGTCCCTGAAGTATGTTTGGCGCTCAATGACGGTTTAAACGACTTAGTGAAGGTAAACAACATTAATTTAATTCAAAATATTTATTTATTGTCAATGACAAGCCAACAAGGTAACATAGGTAAATTACCTATTGGATAGTATTTTTGAAAAAATAATATTTATCTTAATTATTATTCATCATATTTCCGAAGTTTTCATAAACCGATCTACTTGTTTCTGATAGAATAACTTCTTGTGATACAATTTTAATACTTCAGTTTTGTTGATCTCATTCTGGGGCACTGTTTCAACAGAATAGATAGAGTCAACTACAAAATTCGGTGATGGTGTTGATAAATATACACTGTTGCTAGTGCACGACGAACAGTATACGACGTGCTGCATCATACTGTTGTACACGACGACGTCTGTTCATCATAACCATGAATTTCATACATAATTTCTTATCTTTCAAGTTTCGGATATTCCTTGATTTGCTTTGCCAACATTCTACAAAATAAATCGCATTGGTCTTCTTCTTTTGCGTTTTGTTTATTGGTCAAAACGCTATTTAATGTGCTTAAAGCAGTATTCATTTTTTTACTGACTTCCTGCAAATAGGGCGAATTAAAAGAACTACGTTTTTGTCCTTGAATACTTGGGTTCTTTTGAAAAGTAGCAGGGACGTCCGTGTCGTCATCGTCACCATTTTTAGCTTCTGGTGGGATATCACAAGCTCGTACGTTGGAAGTTCTAGTCTCTTCATTTACGACAGGTTGTGTCTGGAAAAGAAAAAATAGTATAAAAATAAATCTAAATAAGTTAAAATAATACTATAATACATTTGTTTTTTCAGATGCGCTAAACTATGACGAATGGCTTTTAACGGCAGAAGGATTTAATTTTCCTAATTGTGTCGGTGCTTTAGATGGAAACATATAATGTTCTACCGCCACCTCACTCCCACATCAGGTATTGTAATTATGGACATTTCAGTATTGTACTCTTAGCACTAGTTGATAGTGACTATTGTTTTATGTTTGCCGATATAGGTTGCCAGGACGGATTAGCGACGGTGGAGTCTATAATAAAGTGTTAAAGCAAAAATTGACACAAATGCTACAACTTGCTTTCTCTAGTCGCTTTACAATAGTAAAATACATATGTCTTTGCTGATACAGCATTTGCGTTGAATACACATATTATGACCATTTCCTGGGCATCTTGCAATTGGTACTCCATAGAAACTATTCAATCAAAAACTATCTAGTTCTAGTGAGAGTAATGATAAATAAATAAAATTAGTTTAGTGTCCATTTACAATTAGTTTCAAGATAACAAATTAATTGAGACGAATGGGGTACATGGATTAAACGTTATATCAATTAATAATATACCCACAAATTTTTATTTTGTGTTATATATTCTTTGGATCCACAAACAGTTTTCAACTTGATACAGCTCGATAAACTTAAAAGTTTTCTCGAATTGCTCATATTGTTTGTCGTTTTGAGCGTTTTTTAACAGATAATTACGACACAAAGAAACGCATTTTCCTGGTGTAATAACTCAAACTGATGCGTCAAAAAGACGATGGACAGTGTACTTGGTTGAACTATTTTTATTGAGATCTTTTAATTCACTAACCTACAATGTTTAAAATTAAAAAATAACAAAATGGCCTTTTCTTCTTTGGAAACTTAAATAATCACAGTCATATAATTCAGAAAACATAAAAATAAAAATTAAGCACATCTAAGACAGAAATCAACTTATGTTCTACAAATTGCAGTGTTACATTTTGAGCACAAAGATTTTGTCATGCGCTTTTGTAGGAGCAAAGTCCACATATCTTTCTTTTTGTTAGGGACCTCTAGGGGTTGAGTATTATTACTAGATGATGGTTGACCTTCATTTTGACCTTCACCTTGACCTTCATCAGTCGACATCCCTAAGGATTTTTTTATTTTCAACTTCACATGTGTTGGAATACTACGAACTTCAGGTGATTTTCAGTAGGTTCTGCCAGCTGCATATGCAGCTTCTTCATAAAAATCACGTCGAGACATCACTTTCTGCCCCAGCTCAGAAGTATGGCAGTAAATTATGTAGCTGTTAATACATGATATATTTATCATAGCGTAGAAAACACACAATGGCCAGCGGTTAGTTTTCTACTGCAACATTACTGAGCACATTTGGTCAAATGTGTCCACGCCGCTTCGTGCTGTTGTAGAATTCAATCATATGCGGCTTCTTTGTTTCGTGGTTGATAGAGCCGTTCTCATCACAAGAAGACAGTAAAGTATATCATTTTGAAGTTTTCGGCTTATATCAAAGAAGCGTAATGGGGCCATCGTAACAGAACATTGATGTATTGACGGCTCGGGATCGACGGTTCTTCATTTCTTCTGCATTTCCTTTTTATTAGCTCGCAAAGTTCCAACAAGCGTCAATTTATAAGGTTGCTTTAGTAGATGCTTCGCTAAGGGTACTGAAGTGAACCAGTTATCCATGGTTACATTCCGATTCGTACCATGAATACTGCGTGTAAGTTCCTTCCAAAATACTCTAAAGGCAAACCTCCCAGTATTGGTCCCTTTTCCAAGATGGGGTACTATCGATCATGTATTTTGTACCGCTATCACATATCATTTCTAACTTGACCCATACTTGGCGGGTTTTGGAATATATTCGAAACATCTCCCACGAAACGCCAGTACCTGCTCATCAATGGTTATATTTGTCCCAGGCACATAGTTTTGGCGGCACTGAACCATAAACAATTCCCATATATCTCTGATAAGTGTAAAGGGATCATTTTTTTCGTTGTAAGCGAAGTGTTTTGTCATCAAAACAGGCATCGTGAGAAAATCGCATCTTTCTTTGCTCATGCATGACACATATCTTGTACCAGAATATTCTGTGTTGAACAGTTCATCCAACTCAAGTGGTTATTTTAGAGCTGCTGCTATTACCAAAACACCAATGAGCGCTCTAATCTCTTTAGTTGTGTCATTTTTGCGTTGATGTGATTTGGTTATATGTTTGCCTCTTAATCGCAATTTCCGCGTTCGTCCACTTTACAATTTGTTCTTGTATTTCATCAGTCAGAAAATTATCAAGTAAGATCAGGGGATCCACCATATTCTTTACAGCACGAGCTGGTCCTCTGGCAACGCGTACAATATTTATATTACCCGTTCTACTTGAAGCCTGGCCCTTGCTCGTAGTCCAGACATGACGACTTCGACTTCGAATAGTGTTTTGGGAAAAAGACAAGATATGCGAAGTACGTGAGCGCTCCGAACTCTCCTCCAACGGTACAGAAAGTGACTGTGATCCCGAGGCTTCATCTAGCAAAATAACTGAAGATCTATCTTCGTGATCGGATGTCTCCTCTTGATTATCACTCTCTGCATCATCCACCTCCAAACCATCTTCTGAATGGCTGTTTGATAGCTCTTCTTGGGTACTATCGTCTTCCTCACCTATTAAGAGCCGCGATATATCTCTATCATTCAGTGGTCGTTTGATGACATCGTAAAAGCTGCAAAAATAAGAAAACACTTTAATGCTATAAAAAAATCACACAAATCCTAACCATTCGTCGAAACGACGACTACTTTCGCAATATCTGGAAAAGTAAAGTACTTACCCGCCGTATGCGAGCGCCTTCCGAAAGAGCTCGACGGGCACTGAGTTGGCAAGCGAGAACGCGAGAATCGGCGCGCGCGCAGAAAAGAGATAGCGATATTTCTGTGGCGCACTCGTCGATACGACGAAGGTTAGGTGTGTAGGGTTAAATATATCATAAATAACAAAAAGTTTTCTTCATTTTCAATTTAGAAATGAGACTATATATAAAAATCGTTTTCTTTTCTCAATTTAATGTATCTACTTACAGTGGAATCTCTCTGAATTGGGGCTATAGCTACGGGTACTGGTCGGATTCGTATAAATGTGAATTATGTAAGTTTAGAATATTTAAAAATATAACTTCTAAATTATGACTCTTATTATAGAAAAAAGCTTAAGATTTAAAATTTTTGAGAGAATAAACTAAAATTTGATATAATTTAAAAGAGATATAAAAGCACGCAAGTATATTGAAAATAGCGTTATTAACAAAATAATTGTAGAAGCAGTGATAAAAATTAAGACATTTAATTTTTTTATCAGAAATCTTGATTATAAAATATGTAATAGTTTTATTGTTGTTTTTATTTTAATTTTATGAATAAAAAGTATTCACAATACTGTCTCTAAATGCCACGTCTTTAGCACTGTCTAGTTGCTTGAACTGGAATGTTTCCTTAAAAATAGTATAAAGGATTATAACAATAAAATAACGGTGAAATGTTAATACAAATTACACAGAGTGACATGAATTTTAAGTCTGAGTTCTAAATGTCAAGTATGGATTCCTTTTAAGTAAACTAATAAAGGGAAAAAATTTGTTCGTTTAAAATTTACTTTTATAGAAACCAGAGCAATATTTTGAGTTTTAATAAAAATACCTATTCTCTTATAGTTTTTCTTACTATTATAACAGTTTAATTTTGCATTTAAATACCATTTATTCAAAAATAATAAACAATCCCCAAATGTTATATATATATTCCCATCCCCATCATATTTTTATTATAATGTCCAATTTCATCTTGATAAAAATGCTCTCTTTGCTCTTATGGATTAATCAAGATGAAGATGTAACATATGCAATTTGTAACATAAACAAATAAATTGATTTCCAAAGAAAATTTTGTTCTTATTTCACAATCATAATATAACATATCAAAGCATCACTCTGTGAAACACCAAACAGAAATAGTGTTTTATTAACACTGCATGAGTAATATGCAGACTTGCCGTTATTTTATTTCAAAGTGCCCACTATTAATATTTACCAACAACTTCAAAATTTACTTATCGATGTAAAACAGACAAAATCAAACTTTATAAGGCAAAAATGAAATTAACACTGAAATTTAATTTTTTTATAGATCTTTTTACATAATGCATTGAATTTGCCCACAAGCCCAAGTATCAAAATCTAATTTTAAATTAACCGGGAAAAATTTGCCCAAATTTAATAATTGACTCAATTTTTCTTTATTACCATTTTCATAATAATCTCTAAAACTTTTGGCAATGTTGTGGAGTATAGCACATGCTACAGTCACATTTGCATTTTTGCTTGATTTTAGTTGACAATCCTTTATGGAGGCAAACAAATTTAAATATAACATTTATACTTATTAATTACATTTAAGGCCCTATTGATATGATATTCATCTGTAATCTCTTAGCATAAATTACCGTGTTTTTCACACACCAAAAAACCATTCAACAACTTTTCGTGTTCTAATTTCAATGTAATTGTAGTATTACCAAGGAAATCTATTTTTTGGGGTAAAAGGATAAAATGTAAGTAGGCTGGATCGATATGCACTATCTCTCATTAATATATCTTGCAATCGCATAGTGTTGAATCGTGAATACAGTTTAGAACTTCGAAATATACGGTTGTCAAGTGGACTTCCTAGCCATCTAGATAAAATATCGTAAATTTCCATATCTGGCTCTACTACAACCTGGAAAAATAAATATCTAATGCATTAGGCCAAAGTTTTTCATTTTCCGGATCGAGACTCGGTACCGGGCTATCAAAATAAAAATCCGGGTAACATTTCCGTCTCATTTTAAAAATAACACCTACTATCGATCGACGCATCGTAAATATTCGTAAGCGGTGAGCGGCGAGCGCCCACACGCGCCGCTTATCGCTGACTGACAAGCATTATAGCATACCTCCGGTTAGTGTTCCCTAACTCTCAAAAATTTATCTCTCTAAAGCCCCAATTAAAAACCCCTAAAATCCCCAAAATTACTAGGGATCCCCCCCAAAAAATTGGATTATTTATAAATTAAATAATTAGGTATTTTTAAATAAACAATGCATTTAAAATAGTTAATAAATAATAAAATATTATTAATCAAATAGTAAATTTCAAACAATCAATAAATAATTTCATTCAGCAAAATCATTTTTTTTTCTTAATTCTTTATTCTTTTTTCATAATTGGTACCATATTCGCCACCGTTCGTCACAAAAAGGAGACGATCGCGGCGCGATCAATCGCGCCGCAAAAAGAACGAATGAATGTCGTACTTTAACCCTTTCCTGCCGGCATACCGAAATCGTTTGAATTTCGTATTTTTCCAAATTCTGAATATTGTTTAAAATGAAACATATATTTTTTAGATTTTTATTGTACCTAGAACTAGGTTTTCAGTACCTAGACTTATCTGTACCGTCAGGCACTTTATGGGACATTAATTAGAACTCGTTAAGAAACTATGTCTACAAATAATACAAAATAAATAGCGATAACAATTTTCAGACTTATACCTCGCTATAAACAATCTGAAACATTTTCTTTATCATTTAGAACAAAGACAAAATAAAAGTATAAAATCAACAACACTAATAAAATTATTATGTACGTGTAGCAAAATCAAACATTTTACCTCGTGGTACTCTACAAAACAATTTTTTATCATTCAAACATAATATGTATTACAATGCGAACATTTTGTAAATGGTTTTGACTGTATCTGCCTCATGCTACAGACTTCACATCTTCCTCTTTTATTTGAAAAGTTGGCCAATGTATCCTCTGTTACCTAACCGCACGTCTTTCAAAGTAGAGTAATTAGATTTTCGTCTCTTGGATGGCCCCATTGGAAAAGTTATCTGATGATGTTCTCCTTTTCTGACCAGCATCTTTCTGACTCATCAGTCCTTGGGCAATAGATCGCCGACAATCTTTACAGTAATTTTTGGTATAATAGCAGATTATGGATGACAAAGGCATTGACAAAGCTATGTCCAGAACACCCCAAAATAGTCTATGCCACCATTTTGGAGACTTGCGGTCGACACAATACAACGCTCTCAGGCGATCAGCGGTGTCCACGCCACCCATAAATGCATTGTAGTCCTTCACTGTTTGAGGACAAGTCACTGCAGACTTTGATCCATTTTTCTCTGTGCGTGAGACTGTGGTCTCTTCGGTTCCGTGAAAATTGGACACAAAATGAACCATTTTATTGTCTTTCCATTTCCAATAACCAATATCCATGTCTGAAAAACGGTAATCTGTATCTCCTCTTGTCATTTTAGAATCAGCCGTCATATTTGGTGGAAGCCCCTTTCTGTTACTTCTTATTGTTCCACAAGCAAAAGTGTTTTCATTTTTCAATTTGTCTAGCAAAGATATGGATGAAAAAAAGTTATCAAAATAGACAACCTTACCTTTTCCCCATTCATGTTCTGTCAATTCTAAAACGACTCTTTCCCCCAATCCGTAATTATTGAACTTCTCAGACATTTCTTCGTCTTTTCCTTGATATATCTGAAATTTCTTTATAAAGCCTCTCTGATCAGCCAAACACCACAATTTATAGCCTCTTTTGATTGGTTTCATTGGTAGATACTGTTTCACCTTTGAATTTTATCATTGACTCATCCACGCTCAATTCACGCGTTCCATGATAACACTCCTGAAATTTTCTGTTCAACTCCTTCACGACTGGTCTAATTTTGTATAGCTTATCTTTGCAATTTCGAGGCATTTGAGTGTTATCATTGCAGTGTAAATAGGCTAAAATCATGGCAAATCTGTGTCTCGGCATGGTTTTGCATATAAGCACATTGTTCAAGTCCTCTGCGGAAGAAAAATGGTTCTTCAAGCAGGTCGACTATTAGCCATAAAAGTTCATGCCTATAAATGCTAGAAGCTCTTCCTTCTTGAGATTCAATACCTTATCTTTTTGAGTAGCAAAAGTTTGCTTTAATATACAATATTTTCCAATAATCCATCTATCAACACTAGAAAGATATCGGTCGGTGTGTAGCAGTTGGCAAAAATTCTTCTACTACTTCGGTATTTCCAGAATATTGAGATAAACTATTTTCTACTTCGCGTTTTCCACCTACGATTTGGTTCGGACCGGGTCTTGGACGGGCTAGTGTTTGCAGGGTTCTTGACGTGGATCCACTCGTTGAAGGTTGGACATAATGAAATGTCAGAGAGGAGCTAGGAACTGGAGATACCTATCTGGGAGATAGTGGTCGTGATGATTGTTCCATTTCATCTAAGGCCTGTTCGATAGCTTCCTCGAATATGTCATCGAAGTTTCTCGAGGCGCCTGGTGGGTAGTTGAACATTATGTTCATTTCTTCATCGAAGTATCAACCTCGAAACGTCGTTGCAATCGGGCAAGTCTTCAAGCAATAATGCTTCTATCAGGGCTGTATTTTTGAGATATTCATATCTGGACATCTACAATTAAAACATATAATTTTATAAAATTTCTAATGAAACAATAACTACGCACACCATACAAAACACCTAGGTACCTAAAGTGACTGCTGGTACTTTTTAGTACGCACCAGTCTTGGGAACATTTAGGCATATAATAATGCAAAACATTATCAAACAATTATCTTTACACAACCTTTATTACATAAATAAATGGAAATAATAACACAAAGGCCACTTACCTACGATAAACAATTTTAAAACAATTCACAAGTCACGCTTCATTTACTTCGTCAAGTCTCCGACAAGTTGTAACTAGCAAACAATTTGATTGGCCGTTTGCGGCGCGATACGAACGAAGCGCTCTCATTGGCTAAGGGAGTGATCCCAGAAAGGAACGACAGTGTTTTATAAGCGCTGCTTGTTTGCGTTCTCATAGAACAGACGAAATATGAGTGAGTCCATAAAAGTACCGTCAATCAGGAAAGGGTTAATACTGCAAAGCGGTTTAAGGCTAACGCATCTACCATTTTGACATTCGCGTTCTTCACGATCGCGATTTTTTTCGCCTTCGCGATTACGACACGTCAAAGCTTTCGGTTTTGTTTTCTTGTTGTACCTCTATGATTAAAAAATTATGTAAACACGTATAAATTAGGAAATAAAAAAACTTGACATGTAAGTTATGTTTGTTTTATTGAGTTTGATCAAAAACCTGTGTTTATAAATAACCAAATAGGCATTTGTTACAGTTTGTCAGATACTACTGGGTAAGCTAAAATTTATCTAAATAACAATTTGATTTTTATAATTGCAACATAGGGATAAACGCTTTAAGTTGTTTGTCATGGAATAATTAATTTCCAGCCATATATCATTTTTTTATTGCCTCACCTACTTTGATATCTACCTAAAATTATATAAAACTTATTAAATTCAGACTATCACAATTTCAATGTTGATAGTACTGCCTTTGGTAGATCATCTATTTAATTGAAACAGACAGGGTTGACATAACAGTGACGGCTTTTATTAGACTGCGTCAGAAATTAAAATTTTTTTTTTGTTGAGTAAATACACGTAAAACGTTTCATTGTTAGATAAAAAAAAAACCTCCCAAAAGATGAGCTTGATATCTTGAAAACTGAGCTGGCGCATGGGGGTCCCCTTTCCCATTAAAATACATTGAAAAAAACTTTTTTCTTCATTTTCACTGTAAATCGTCGAAAAAAAATTTTTTTTCAAATTTCTCTTGTAATCTTGTAGGAAATTAAATTCTCACAAAATGGTCTCTTTATTTTTGCTAAAACATAGGAAAAAAAGTTACAGGGCTTTAAAAAACGAAAATTATAAAAAATCGAAAAAGTGCGAATCAATTTTTTTATTAAACAGAACAAAATCATTTTTTATTAAGTTATTAGTAAATGTATTTTATAATGAACAATTTTCCATAGATATTGTTTTTGCTCTTCATCTTTAGTGGCGAACTGATTAAATTCTGAACTAGAGCAACACCTCTCTCAGCAATATCGTTTACAACTTTGATATTTTTCAATACAGATAAACAAGATAAATAATTTGGATCATTTGGCCATTCTGTTGGGCTCAAATTGAGAAAATCAGTCGATAAATTAAGCTGTTTGAAAAATATTAAAGATCTTTTTGTCACAAAATCACTTATCTCTTTCGTACAC
Organism: Eumeta japonica; assembly: GCA_005406025.1. Taxonomy (NCBI): domain Eukaryota; kingdom Metazoa; phylum Arthropoda; class Insecta; order Lepidoptera; family Psychidae; genus Eumeta; species Eumeta japonica. The sequence continues at coordinate 16,484 of BGZK01001757.1, forward strand.
ATTAAATCTAAATTTTTACAATCAATTTCGAAGCGTTTTTTTTGATTCACGCTTTCTTTCGTTTTCGATGATTCGACCATCTTTAATTTTATATTATCTGACACAGAACTATCAAAAAAAGCAAACGCTGTAAGTTCCTCTGAAAGGTACCATAAATGTTTTGCAAATTTTTGGGAAGTTACTTGTGAGATTTTCGAATCAACGTGTTTGAACTTTATCAAATCTTTTAAAAAGTTAAGGTCTTGGTTTGGAGCTTTGATCGCATTTGGACAACTGAACCAACCTTTTATATAGATTTTTACAATAAATAAACATACTTTTCGTAATTTCAAAACTTCATTTTGGTTTATGTGGAATTGCTTGTTGAACATGTATATTTTTAAACAATAAATGGCTTTTGCAAGCCATCTTGCATGGTGAGCGGCTCCAGGAGCTTTAAATTTTATTCCACCAGGAGGAGTACCTCCTAGAAATATACACGATAAATCCAGTAATTCTTTGTAATCATTGCGCGGCTGGGACGTCTAAAATGATCATAAAAAAATTTGAGATTATTAAAACATTATAGTTCCGAAATTGAATAATTCCTACAGAATATTTTCCAACATAAAAAATTTTAATACATTTATTTGATCCGAAATATTTTCTTTTTCATCTTTAATATTATCATAAATAAAACTATCTTGTATTCCAGTTTCAAAGTCATTTTGATTAATTTTGGCCAATCAGTTCGAAAGCGAATAAATATCGCAACGTTTGGACCGACGTAGAGGCAACAACAAGTTTCTGCTGCGCTTCTTAATACTAGCTCGTACACGTGATGACGACATGCCAAGTACAGCAAATTTTTATTTAAATGGTTTTCAAGTAATTTACATGTACCATGGTATTGGCCTGAAGAAAAAACCCAAATGAGTAAATGAAGATTTACAAAAAATATACCTCAATCTGATAAAATATCTTGACAAATAAATCACCTGTGTTAACGCTCGTCGTATCAAAACAAATTGCCTCTATACGATTTGTCAATTCCCAGTCATTTAAAACATCAACAATAGCCTTCCCTTGGTTGATAGCAGTGCCAGACTGTAATTTTGGTGCACCAAGGAGCTGCTCAGTATTTTCCCTGATATAACAATAGGCAATCGTTCAACTTTTTGACTCGTTATCATCTGGTAGCAATTTACCATCCCAGTGTAAAACTAAATAATTAGACGTTTTTAAATTTATTTTCAAATTTTCTTTCATTTCAGACACAATTAAAGTTCTTGAACGGTTCCGATTTCGCTGAATCGAACTAGCACTGGAATTAATATCTTTGACATCGACATTCAGAACATTGGCAATTGTATTAACAAAGAAAGCAGCTTTTCGATTACTTAATTTTATACGGTCTAGCGTAGCTGTCACTTCTGGGTGATGATATTTTAACTTTTCTTTTTGGTTTTAAATGTTGTGGCAATTCGTCTTCAAAATTTGATACAGCTCTCTTTAAAGAATATTCAGAATTTCGTGATGAGAAACGAGACAGTGCTTGAGACGACACACTAACATCAGACATGGTTCTACTCAGTTCTACAATAGAATAAAATGTTAATAAAGTTCGTAGAAAAAAAAAATTAATAAATTAATCATTTACCTCCAATAATATTATCTTCAGCTGAAACTGGATTATCTAGTTTTAAATTTTTGAATCTGATGATATTGGATGAGATCGAGTTTCATTTTTTCATACTCCAACATTTGTTTCTGATTATCTGTTAATGTATTAGAATCTTTTTGAACATATATTAAATAATTCTTCCAGTTTTACAATAATTCTCTTCATTACTTTTTGAGTTGGAGATTTTTTCTTGAAGAGCTTTTTTAAATTTTTCCATTCGGCATACAATTTTCTATTTTGCCAATAATGAATTGAGAATGAATAATTATTATTCAGTTGGACTCAAATATCAATCACTTCTTTACTCACATCGATAGCACTTTCACGGATACTTTTTTTAAATATAAATACTTATGAAAAAAAAACACCTTTAAAAAATTTTAAAACACGCTTTCAAAAACCAGTAAAACTGCAGACTAAAAGTAAGAAAATAAAATTTTTTAATAATTTTTGACACCCTCAAATGAATCCAAAATTGTTAAGACTAAAAAGAAAGTGGGGCCCTCATCATACTTCAACCATATCTTTCAAGTATTTCTAAAGTAGTTGATTCTAATAACTTGTGATGACAAAAAATAAGTGATGTAGGCTGAGAGAAAAATATTAACAAAACCGACTTTAATACGCAAAGTAGCACAAAATCTTTGTTACTCATGCAGTTACATCACGAATCGTTATAATGTATCATCTGCAATTGGCACATGTAAGCGCAAGTCATGCAATTATTTCAATATACATTAATATATCAAAATGAAATAGAAAGATTAAAATTTGGTCACCAATTTTCAAATGAAATATTTCTAAGTATAAATACTAAAAAGTATGTAATTTTCTTTCCAAAAACTAAAACAACTAGTAAAGATAACAGAGGACACAAACTTTTTAATAAAATAATATATACGTTGTTAACCATCCATAACTAGTTCGAGTAAGGTGTATAGCGAATAAAAGTTCAAATACGTAGACTTCAGTAGACTTATAATAAATTATAATTAATAAAATAAATTATAATTTAACAAATTAAAGATGTTACGACAGTATGAATTAAGAAGTATGATGGGGCCCCTTTCTTTAGTCTTAACAATTTTGGATTCATTTGGAGGGTGTCAAAAATTATTAAAATTTTTTATTTTCTTACTTTTAGTCTGCAGTTTTACTGGTTTTTGAAAGCGTGTTTTAAAATTTTTTAAAAGGTGTTTTATTTTCCTACTTTTAGTCTTGACTGTAAAAAATGTGATGTAGAGCAACCACCTGTCTAATTAATAGAGTAAAAGTTGATTAGTTACACTTCTATTGAAGCAATTAAAATTCATTGACTTACTTATTCAATGATTTTTGCAATGATCAATAGAATTGAAGCGTCTTCATGAAGCTGTATGCATATGCATTATAAATTATTTATGCGGTCATTTGGTGGATGATGATGAGTTTGATGTTCGACGCCAATCAGCGAATGGCTTAAAGCGTTCGAACCCGTTCCACAACCACATCAAGTAACACCTATCCGCCTCTCTATGTAGCTTGGTAGGTTTCCTGATGCAATGTGCGAAATTTGGCTTTATTCATCCACATCATTTGGATCATAACCAAGATTTCGCATGCGATTCATTTCATTCAATGCAGCAGTGTTGACAGGTTTATTACCTATAAGCATTTTACAATCCATTTCTTCGATGCGCAGACCATCAAGAGAACGAACACGACTCAAGGCTACATAGGCTTGTCCTCGAGCAAACAGTTTTGATCCAAGGTAAATGACCGCTGCATCAACAGTACTTCCTTGCATTTTATGTACTGTTGATGCCCATGACAGAACCATTGGGAGCATACGTCTTTCCATTTGTTTCTTGTTTGTTGCGGGAAACTGTATAGATTTTGGAATTATCCAATGTACACTGTCTCTTCCAAAATCTACTTTCACCGAAGGTATGTCATGCTCATGAACCCGACCTCTTCGAAAGCCTGGCCACTTTATCTCAGTGATGTTTCCAATAGATCCGTTGACTAGACCTTTCTCAACATCTACATTTGATCTCAACATCACTTTTGCTCCCACAAATATCTGCAACTTCTTCGGTAAACCTCCAGTCTTGTTGATGTCTTTGGAGTAACATTTTCAATATTCTCGATTCTGTCATTTTCGGATGTATCAACCATCTGGTCAAATGCGTTAATTTCAGTAATTTCCGTGCCCAATTCTCTATAATACTGCAATACAGCTTCATTGTGTTTATTGACTTGTTCGTTTGTTGGATATACTCGCAAGGCACCATTTATCGCGAATAGACCACTCGCATCATTGCTGACTTTATCCATTAATGTCTGAAGATGCTCTACGTATTTCACCAACACGTAATGCATTCAGTATATCTATGAATGTATTATCTCCCTGTTGACGCATATTTTGTGTCAATTCAACCAATGTAAATAATTGCCAGAAATGCGTTCCTCCAGCCATATGGTGGTTGCTCAAACACTTGTCTTCCATGTACTGGTGGTAACTGCATCAAATCACCAAATACTAAGATGTTGATGCGACCAAACAGCCGGTCGTTGTTCTTCAATTGTTGTAACCGTGAATTGATCATGACAAGCATTTCATATGGAACCATTGAAATTTCATCTATAAAGAGGAATTCAGTATCTCGCCACTGGTTTCTCATGACTCGGAGATAATTTCCAGTCAACAGTGGCATAGGACCCATTCTGTTATCCTTTTCAACTGGTAGTTTAAGCAATGAGTGTATTGTGTTTCCACCTATCAAACGTGCAGCCACTCCTGTTAATGCACACGTTTTTACAGCCTTCTTGCCATAGCATCTGTTGACTTGTTCGCGTAGTGTTTTGAGCGTGAATGATTTTCCTGTACCAGCACCACCAGTGATGAAGTATCTCAACTTTGCTCCGGACTCATCCTGTTGTTGTCGTTGGATGCTTGCTGTTATAGTATTGTACAGTTCACGTTGCTCAACATTCAAGGCTTGTTGTACTGCTTGAAACTGCTCATTAGTCATGTCAGTTTCTGGCATTTCAGCTTCTTCTACATCCTCATTCTCGACTATTGGATCTTGAAGTAATTCAAAAGCATGAACTTGATTAAAGGCAGCTGTAAGCTGTTGATCTCGTATGAGATAAGCATCCATGAATGTATTACTTCTTCTCAATTCTTGTTCACGATCAACGAATGCCTCATGAGGTGAAGTGTATCCATTCAAAATCTCATCCTCATTTCTAAATGGAAGAAACTGTACGAGGAGAGTAGAAGTAGTTGTTAGGATCTTTCGCCATAGTAAAGTTTGGCACGTGCAATAGCTGGAGTATTGCGGACTGCCATTCTAGATCCTTTCTCGTCAGTAAGAGTGATCAAGCGTTTCTTGGTTCTTATTTCTTGATCTCCATACGCATCTTGATCTACGTTTTCATCATCGTCATTGATGTTTGTGTTGTTTTACGATAGTATGGTTCGAAGAGCATTGCAAATTCCAACAAACACATGTTGTCAAAATCAAATTCTTCATTTGATCGTGGACGCTTGGTATATCTATCAATGATGTTGTTACAGAATCCATCTGCATTGTCGTCGTTGTCAAATCTGATGACTCTATATCTCTGTTCAGGCAATCTGGTATTTATCATTTGTGTTTTGCGTGATGATTCTCTTAAACGAAGGCCACATAAACGAAAGCACATTCGACAGCTGATACGCCGTTCATTCAAAATTTTCATAGATATCTTAAACATTCTCCGTGAGATATCGTCTTCTTCCTGTCTCACTTGTTGTATAGCTTCAATGATTGATCTATCAAGTACTGTAGGCTCATTCTTTGAGATGTATTTAGCCACATAGTATGCAATGCTATCGTTTGATCCACATGGTTGGATATCCATATTTGCGCCAAAATTTCAATAATGTTCGATTGTAGTTGTTAATCATTTCATCCTCCTTTCGTCTCTTTAGCACAGATTCTTCCGTTGTTTCTTAAGAACTCTGCTGATGATTGTGCCACAATTCTGGTTTCTGTACTTGGTGGACGTGGAAATGCAAATCGGCAAAGGATATTGCGATCTTGTTTTCTACGTTGGTCTATGTGCGTGCTTTTGACAATTTTTCACCAAATCGTACAATTCGTCATTTTCGTCAGGCAAACGACACGTTATCACCTCGTCAAGAACTTCAATACCTTCAAGTGTGTCAAAGGATGGATGATTTTCAATCCAAACCAACATATGGATATGTGGACTACCACGATTTTGCATTTCTACTCTATACCAATAATCTTTTACTTTTCCTCCAAATATACCATGATTGTTTTTCATCAACTTTTCAAAGCATTGAATCTGTTCATAAATTGTCTCGCTACAACAACTGGATATTTCTCAATCAATTTTGGACTTCATTAATTGACAATGCCTCAGGATGTGCGTTTTCTCTTCGATCTGCATACAATAGTGCCTTTCGCATATCAATCCAGTTGATGTCGTTACAGCTAAAGGTAACGAAGTATGTTGGTGGACCGATAGCCTTGATCATTGCAGTTAGATCTAGCAACGCTGTTCTCCAATACGCTGCTGTGCCACGAATGTTTCTCATGATCAAATGTAGATCTTCAATATTGCCATGTTGACCGACAATCTTCTTTGCAGATGCAGAAATTGTGGACTTGACGTTGTAAAATTCTTTCATTGACAACGCATAGAAGAGATACTCAATGATTTGAAAACGTGTATCATCTCTAATATACGTTGTTGGAAGTAGTCCAATGGTGTTATTCGAACATCTCGTCTTTCCTTCAGTCCATTAATTCCATATGGAAAGAGAGAGAACCAAGCAAACTCTTCATGCTTGGCCTCATGTGATACATTTACCAGGTTATCTCTTGTTTTTCTGCGTATCTCATTGATGTTGTCAGATACTTCAAGCACATCTTCTTCTGCCGGTTGGGCATAATCTATTGGCATCATACATGATGTGTGTATCTGCGGTATATTTGTAACATTTTCATAATTAAATGCCAAATTCTCCAATGGATTATTGATGTCTTGTTGTGCCAGCTGTCCAATTAATTCCACATCAATGTAGTCCAATGAGTATTGCTTATTTCCTGAACCAGTTGCTCGTTTACAGACTCTGTGCAACTCAGCAAAAGTATCACACTCAATCACACATGCTTTTCCTTCATTCCCAGCAGCAGCACCTTTTTTACCACATGAGTGAGAGTTTGTAAAGTAATATTTGTTGTTATAATTCAACACACCATAAGCGCTTGAATTGGCAATCAATATTCCACCTCTATGGTCCGTGAAAAGCGCATCAAGTGCTATTGCCAATGTCTTGCCTTGAATGCCATCGTTCATTTTATCTTGAAGGCTTCCACACCAACTTGGGTTTGCTTCATGCGTTATTTTAAAAGCTGTATTGAATGCCATCAATTCATCCCTGATTACATGAAAATTTGCAACTTCCAAATATTCACTATCATCCAGCTCCGCAACGGTTAGCAATGATACTATTTTGTTATAAATATGATCACCATCAAGCATATTATAATCCAAAATACTTCTGCTCCAAAGGTGTGGATCCAAAATATGAGCTCTTAAAATGTTTGCTAGAGCCATTGCACAGCATTGCTTTCCAGAACTTCGTCCAAATATTGACACGTATCCTTGATGCCAAGATCCATGCAATATTCTAGATACATTATTAGCCTCCTCATAACATACCCGACGAACTTGGTTGTTTTCAGTTTGTTCCGGTAGCCTTTGTTCAACTCTAATGACATCATCTTGTTCCAAACAAGCTTCTTCATCAATCATCACGTCTTGGTATAATGGATTATTGGCAATTAACCATCTTAATGCTCTGTAAACTCTGTCTCGATTCACCTCGAATTCTCTTGTTGTAATATTTTCTAAATTCTCGGTGATGACAACCATGCCACAGTCTTGGGTTGATCGAGGAAGCATATTAGGCAGCTTTTCTGTCACTTCATGCAGATCTTGTGCAAACAAAATTGCTTGTCCTTTAAATCCATACTGGCCCCATCTGCCTTCATAACGAATAATCTTGACATATACAATGACTCGTGCCAATAATCGTTTCTCAACATCAGTTAGATCGCTCAACTCATCAGGAATCGTGCCAGGATCCATTTTATTCCAGTAAGCTTTTGACGGTGGATTATTTTTGTTGCTACTTAAATGGGTTTTGCAACGACTGCATAGTTTCAATGAATCTTTCTGAGCCAAGCAGGCTGGCAAATATCCTCTAGCGTTTATACTAGGATAGACATTGCGTGATATTTGCTTCTCCATGCAGCATTTTCTACAAACTTCACATACTTGGTTTGGATATTCATTGATTGCTTCGTCAAAGGCTTGCTTGTCGATAGCCAATGACTGACGGTGTAGTCTCATTGTTTCACGAACAACTTGTAAACGAGCAGCACGCTGTTCTTGCGTTTCATTAGCTCTATATTGTGATATTAATGCTCCAGCTTGTACAATTCTAGCATCATGTTCCTGTTGTGACTCTAAAGCTCTTCTTCTTGCTGCAGCTTCTCTGTCTTTGGTTAGACGTGCTTCGTTTGCTGCTGAGCTCTCATTTCTCCGTTTTCACGTCTTTTGTCTAATCTAGCTCTCTTTCCGCTTCCGTTTCATTAGCTAGCTTCTGTTGTCTCATTCTTCGCTTTTTCTCCAGTCTTCGCTGTCTTTGTGTTGATGTTTCTCCATTGCCAGAGGACGGTTTGTTAGTTGAAATTGGAATACTCATCTTGGTCCCACGAAAATGGCGGTAAGTAACTGTCCATCCTGCTAGTGACCCCTTAACAGGATAAGGCATTTATACAACAGGGTGCGCCAGGTGCCCTCAGGTTCCCTACTAGCGATATGACATTTTTAGCCACCTTCATATCTTTCAGCCCTCGCCGTAGGCAGCATATTTTGGCATAGGTGGTCCCTACTAGCGATATGACATTTTTATACACCTTCATATCTCAGCCCTCGCCGTAGGCAGCATATATTGGCATAGGTGTTGAGCCTACCTTGTTTGTTTTGGACAAAGTCCAATTATACAGGCTCACCACGTGAAGATAAGGTTAGGCTAATAGACAAGAAAGGCTATATATTACGCGTCAAGTCTTTTCGAGCCCACATTCGACACTCCAGTTGAATTTCAAAATTTTCAAACTAAGGAGCTCTCAGAAAGAAGCTAAGGAGGTCTCTGCAAAAATTTCAAAATGGAAAAGGGGCGAAGTGGCATCTTTTATAAGTTTTCCATATTCAACCTTTCAGTCGAATAATATATTCTGTGACAACAAATTCATATTCGCTCCATAGTGGTCTTTCCGAAAATGTCCAATTACTGAATGTATTTTAAGCATTGCACAAAACTCCATTGCCGCTCGATGATCCAGTTTAAATTGGTATTCAAACCAATCTTTCATGCAAATCATCATCACTACAGTTGGGGAAAAACAAATATTTCACTCAGTCGTAGGGTCTCACCATAGAGTTTTCATATATTCAAAACCTAGAGTATTTCCCGTGTATTATTAATTTTCTTGTGTATTATTAACCTGGTGTATACCCCAATTTCCACGTATGGAATCGACTTTTCGCATCTACATAGGATACTTTTTACCGCTGTAAAATACCTCTCCCACGGGAAAACCTGGTAACAACAGCTAACCCATATCATGGGGGTGCATTTGAAATAGCCAATCCGCCATCTTGGATGTCCGCCGTTTTGGATTTAAGTCACGTGACTAACTTGTTCGTTTTCCTGACAGCAAACCCTTTTATTTGATACCCATATCATGGGGGTGCATTTCAAATAGCCAATCCTCCATCTTGGATGTCCACCATGTTGGATTTGAGTCACGAGACTATTTTTTTCGTGTTACTGACAGAAAACCCTTTCATTTGATATCCATATCGTGGGGGTGGATTTCAAACAGCCTGTCCGCCATCTTGGGGAGGCCGCCATATTGGATTTGTAATGACGTTTCTTAGCTAGTCGTGTATTGTCACCGGAACCAAGCTTGTATGCAAAGTTTCATTTAATTCGGATAAGAGGAAGTGCTCGAAAAATTGAAAAGAAAATTCCACCCAGATTTACAAACAAGTCAACTCTATAGAAAGCGTGTAATAAACTCATAACTTGTCGGTTACATGGTAGTTTACGACAATTGAGTTTACTACTACAAAGACCAATCAAATATACTATTTTGTTTTTATCTGACATTATTAAAAAGTATTACAGGAATTTAAAAAATGGTTATATTAATTTTAATGACTGATTGCTGATACTTATTTCAATTTGAATTAATTTTTATAACCTAGAATCGAGGTGAAATGGTTCAGAATGAAAGTGGTTATAATACGGAGTTATTATAACTTAAAATTTTTAAAACTACCAACTTTATGAAAATACTGTAATAAATTATGTCCAGAAGAATAAACAAATAGAATCGAAGCGATATTTTTGAATTTTGTATCAACCAATGAGAAAACAAGTTTCATTGGAAAAATGAAAATGAGTCGATACCAGCACTTGATAACAACTTTGACGTTACTGTTTAAAAGTTAATATGATTTCCGCTAGATGTCACTACATGGAAATAAAACTGCTTTATCGACTGTAGTATTTGGATATTGATATCTGACTATAAATCAAATGTAGATAAAATTGATTGACAGACGGAATATAGATATACAATTAAGTAAAGATTTTTACGAAATAAAATAATTCGTTGTCGAAAACAAAAAAAATTTTTTTTTTTGATTTTTTATACTTTTCGTTTTTTAAAGCCCTGTAACTTTTTTCCTATGCGTTTTAGCAAAAAAATAAAAGAGACCATTTTTGTAGAGAATTTAATTTCCTAGAAGATTACAAGGGAAATTTGAAAAAAAATTTTTTCTACGATTTACAGTGAAAATTAAGAAAAAAGGTTTTTTTCAATGTATTTTAAATGGGAAAGGGGACCCCCCCATGCGCCAGCTCAGTTTTCAAGATATCAAGCTCATCTTTTGGGAGGTTTTTTTTTATCTAACAATGAAATTTTTTATGTGTATTTACTCAACAAAAAAAAAAAAATTTAATTTCTGACGCAGTCTAGGCTTTTATATTTTACATAGCATTGAAAAAGTTAACCAGAACATTATGAAATGTAGTGAAGTATTTTCCACCCAAAATTAGACATACAATCTAACATACCAGTGTAACCGCGCTTGAAATATTTAATAACATAGGGTTGTACTGTAAAGTAAAACATCACTTTGTTAAATAAAATAAATTTACATCACTTTGACTATCTAACACCAACACATAAATTATACTTTACAATCAAATATTTTTTTATTTACGTCAACTATACATCTACAATACTTGCATATTAACAAAAAAAATATACAGTGTGCATACTTATACGCGCGTGAGAAGCTATAGTTCTTTGGCGTAGTTACAAAATAGTTTTTAATTGCATGCAAATAATTAACAACAATAAAATAATAAAAGGAATGGAGTGGAATAATCAATTTGGTTGATAAAGTTCAATTTAAATGAGATAGTCAATTTGGTTAAGAATTTAAATTTAAATATTAAATAAATGAAAATTTATTTTCCCATTCAAAGTGTAATGTCAATTTTAACTCTATTTGAAATTATCACAATTATTAAGTCAAGAATTGCAATATGTTAACATTATTTCTAAATTATGTCCACTGCCATCTTCCAGTAGTGACTGAATTGGCACATCAGTTATCAGTGGTCTTAAGTTGCTCACTGACTTACTTGTAAGCACCTTCAATACTGTAGTTTTCAACTGTCATCGTTTTTCATAACACCCTTAAGGAACTTCAAAAATACTCCAGATAATATTCACACAGAAATTACAATTGAACATTACATAACTACAAGAAACAAAATTTAATAAAAACAAATTATACCAAGAAAAAAATGTAAAAGAATACAACTATATAACACCCTAAAAGAGGGTATTAAAAATGCTAAGACACTAAATGTAATTAAAAATAAATTAAAGGCATAGATTTTAAATAAATATGTAAGTATCCTATAATTAAATAAAACTAAAAATTTGTAACACTTTATAATAATGTAATATTTCAGTTTTATAATTTCTCTATAAATGAATTGTATAAATGCATTCTTTGAGAATACAATTTTTTAAACCAAACTTCACTCTTACTTCTGGATAAATCCTAATATTGCCTAAATTTCATTTTGACATTAGCCTTTGTCTCGGCTTCTTCCAAATAGGAACCGTGATTGGTAGCAGAATTTAAACTGTACACGAGATGAGTAGGAATGAAATGAGTAGAAACAAGAGTAGAAGCGAAGTTCAAGACTGAGTTCGGAATCAAAAACAGGACGGTAATTGACACGAAAAGCGAGATCGTAATTGAAAGTACAATCCAGTTGTTACACAAAATTAAGGAATTCACTCGATGTCCATGCTTCTGCTCGCATGGACATACAAGTGGATCCCTTCAGTGAATCAGTAATTTTATTTCCTAGTTATGAGATAAAATTACTGATTGTCTCTATTTATCAAGCGATTGATAACTTCCAAAAATTGCCGTCCTAACGTTTCAATTACCGTAACAGCCCTATTAATTGCTTCTATTCTCAGTCTTTCATTTTCGGTTCTAACTCTGTCTGTTTCTATAAAACGCTCTCCTAATAGCTCTATTGCTCTTAACGACCTATCAATTTGATTGGTCCTCATTTGCTCATTTTCATTCTTTACCCTTTCAATTTCCACGAACGAATCGGTGGCGATTTGAAAGGGTGTAGGAAGACGACGTCTCCTTCTTCCATCAGGTCGTCGTCGTGATTCTGAAACAGCATTTCCAAAATATAAGAAAAGAATTTTTCATGCTGAGACATAAAAAAATTAAATTCATAATTATGTAGTAAAAGGCGCCACTAATAAAATTACGTAATATACGTCATTTAAAATAGCAAATTTGAAAAGCAAATCAGAATATGAGTAAAGTATGAAGATGAAATGTATTGCTTCATATCATAATTGTCAAACCTCTTTGTCTGTTGGCAGGATCCATATGAGACATGGGAGATCGGTTTTCCGATTCTTCTGTTCTTGAGGCTGATAATGTTTTTGTTGTGACTATGTGGCTATGTTGAGGAAGACAAACAGACGGCCTGGATGGGATTGGAAGGACGTGTTGTGTATTTTGTATTGTTTGTGATACAGGTGTGGGGCTAGAAGGACACATAGGTTGTCTGGATGGAAGGATGGGTTGTGTTTCTTCTGTTGTTTCTAATGTGGAAGGTGTAGGGCTAGAAGGATGAATAGGTTGTCTAGATGGAAGGATGAGTTGTGTCTGTGGTGTGCTTTGTGAAGTTGAAGGTAAATTTTGATTGTGTGTCATGTCAATTGAGTGTAAAACGTGTGAAGTGTCTGATGTAACAGCTCTCAAATCATGGTTATCACCATCACTTAACTGAAATACATAAATTTATTTTTATATTTAATTTTAGCATAAACTAGTTTTATTAACATAAGTGAATCTTATTACTGTAAATAATAAAATTATATATGTAATACTATTTACTAAAATAAAACAAAAATAAAGAGAGGTGATGACTTTGTAGCTAAGAGATTCATCAACCAGAAGATCAGGGTTCGATCCTCGACCGATAAGTTTTTAATATTTTCATTGACCTCGGACATTATTGTACAGATAAAAACAATTGTTAACATCTCTCAATTCGCACGAGACCAGCATGGTGGGCTTAAAGTTCAAGCCCCTCAGTTTAAAATGAATAGATTGTAGGAGGGTATGTCTCAGCAGTATGGTAATTAAACCCTGACACAACAAAATAATGAAATGTAAAGTAATGAGTAACTATTAAAAGACAAGGGGCATTAAGTTGAATATCCATTTTAACATTTACAAAAGTGAGGAATGTAGAAAGTGTATGAAGAATATTTTATATTACCTTTTATAAATAGTCAAAAACAAATGTTCTATCAAACAAAAAGTCAAATAGGTTCTTTATTTGACACACTTTTACAATTTATTTCATACGGTATGTTTGGACTTTTTAAGTAGGTGCAAATAAAATAATTATAAACAAAATTGATTTAGAAGACATATGTATTTGAAAAATAAACCTTTAACTGCATGCTTTTAGTAATTACTTACATCAGGAAAACCGCTTTCTTCCGAGATTCCGGCATAAGCTACAACACCAAGAACTGCCATTATTCTTTCTTCTATGGTGCTGAGCTTTACCTTTGATGGTGGTCCCCCACCAGTTCCACTACTATGAATTCTCAAGGTGGCTGCTTTTTTTTGTTTTAGATTTGAGGTCCGCCCAAAACTAAAAAAATATATATAATAAAACTGTTGAGTTAATTAATCTGCAAAATAATTAACTATACACACATACAATACAGGATTGTAATAAGCTAAATTAAAGTGAAAGTTATTTTGAGAAATTGAGTATAAAAAGCCAAAACCAATATTTCTCTTGAAATGGTTATCAATTTTGATATGACAAAATAAAATAAACATTCTATGAACACATGTCATTTATGAAAGTATGTTTCATTTCATAAAGCCAACAACATTTAAACTATCAGGGTGTGGCTAATCATTGCCACTTATGGATATATTCAACCCCAAGGGAGTCACACTTTTAGAAAGGAATATGCTTACTTTACGTGCCCAAAAACAAAATATGCAAGTTTGTGCCTTCCCAGAATACAAGGGGTGGTCCGAGCAAATATGCTTAGAATGAAATCAGGTCTCCTGCTATATGACAAATTATTTTAAAAATGAATTGCAAATTAGCACCTTTTTCCATTTCTCTACTGTTTTGGTGCAACCAGATCCTTGAGAATTCAATAGGTTTGCCAACTCAGCCCACTTTCTATAGGACTGTAGGCGACCCTGCACTCCTTCATAGGGTTTTGATATATCTCCATGTCTGAAAATCAACGTAAAAATATTATAAGGCAAAATTATGAAACTTCAACTATGTTCACCAAATTATTATTGAATATTGTAGGAAAATTATGTTTTTTTCATGTATGATACATATTTAATTGTTACTGATGCTACTATGTATATTGAAAATGACAAATGGGACGTAAATCAATTAATTACATTTGTATCAAAACCATTTACTTATTAACTTGTATTGTATTTTAAGAGAATAAAAATAATAACATCGTCTTTACCTTTCCATATACTCAATTAATAAAAGCAACTGCGTGTGCGAAGTTCTTGATGACATTCTGAAATAAATATGCATATATTCACTGCTCAGCAATTTTGAAACTATCGCACATCCTAATATAAATTATTCTGCTAATATATAACAAAATGTTACGTTAATAGTTTTGTATTAGTTGGTGGCAAAGTTTTAAAAAAATTTAAACTTAGGTAATACGCAAATTTTAGTATATTTTGAATATGGTGATAATAAAAAAGAAACAAGTTTTTGACGTGACAACGTCTTAAATTAGGTTGCGGCTGGGAGTCACTTATGAAAAAGTGTAACGCTCGGTAACGCTACGATGAGTCACCGAACGAGAGAGGCCCGCCGAATGCCTTGCGTCTCTCCCACTCAACTATGATCGGCCGCGCGCGTGCTAGAGAATTAGTGCATAGCTTGCAAATGTATTGCAAGTTATTGTATATATTTGTATATAAATACGTATGTATGTGTAAAGGTAAAAATAAAATTTTGTTAATATGAAATTCAGTGCGAGATTCTTTGTATAAATTAATGTTTTAAATATAATTCTTTGTATAAATAAATGTTTTAAATTGTTACTATTATTTCATCCTTCTTCCTACTATACGAATGAATATTCACATTAAAATGATTTTACCATTCAAAGTCGTTGTCACGTAAAACTTTCGCCCGTATACCGACTTTACAGGCAACCAATTTTTGTTGGGTACTTACATTATAGCTGTGGATAATGAATTAATTCAATAATTATTTGAGAAAAATTATGCGCACTAACTGCTAACAATGAACAATGGCTTTTGGCGAAAACCGTTACAATTTTATTTTGGTTGCTTCCCAAATGAACGAATGAAATCATAAACAATTGTAGAGTTTGTGGATATTTTGATCGCGTTCGCGAACGGCGATCGGCGGGCGTATATGGTGTCCCACATTTTCGTCGATCGCGAACACGATCCAAATGATCGTACGAAACGAACGTTCGCGCCGCGATGACAAGTGGCGGATATGGTGACCCAGCAGGCCGCGGCCCGCGCGGCGCGTTGGGACATGACGTCATAAGCGGTCACGTGACTGTTAGCGGGACTCTATATTTTTCGAAACTTTGAATGCCTATAAAATAAAAACTACTAGGTATTTTTGACTACAACAAAAACCAGTGTATTTGTATACATACAGGCTTTATTGAGACAAGATTTCAAGCGATTTGGCATACCTAGTAACATTGTTCATTGTGAAATACCCTTTTTTTTTTCAATTATAATAATTTTATCACCATAATTCAACTTTAATTTTCTTTTATTTTATTGTCTATAGTTGGATTTTTGCCAATGTCTTTTATTTAATTCTTGCAATAAAAATTGACAATCATCATTATTTTCAATGTACTGAAATATTTCCTCCATCGCCAAGTTCACTGGATCATCTTTGGGAGGACCGACTTTATACCCCGTAGTGGGTCTCAGAAACATATTATAACAAGGATTGTGGTATTTAGCTTCAGCAGCAACTAAGTGGAATTCATACTCAATGCGGGCAATAACAGTTTTTGCTATGTCATCGAAACGAGTCCGAGCTACCATTAAAATGGAATCTTTAAATTCAAGTGTAGATACATTACATATTTGACGACGAACATTCTGCGTTTTCTTCTTTTCAGCTTCTTTTTTGCTTCATCGCAACAAAATAAGCAATATCTTTTAAAATTGAAACATGGTTGACTTACTCGTGCTCTAGTATGAGGTGGGCTTATCGTGGATGTACTACCTTCTTCTGTCTCGCGCTGTCTTTTAGCTGCAGAAATACTACTCTTTCGAGTGTACACTTTACGGCACTGAACGTGGACTGTCACAGATTGTTTGTCTTCCAAGTATTCAGTAAATTAATCATTTCTTTCAACACTTGCATCAATCAAAGTCTTCATTCCACGATCAACAACAACAATTTCTCTTTCTTTAAAAGGTTTATCATAAATGAAACAAACTTCTGACATCTTGTTAAAATTATTTAACAGCACAAATTAAAATTGAAAATATTGCAAATAAGCACGTATGTTCATTGCAAAGGAATTTTCAAAACTAACAGTACGTACTAAGTATGTCGTTTACTTCCTTCAAAAATAGGCAGGTTTGCGACCCTCCACACTCAAAAAATGACGTAGCTAGCAGATGTTACTCAAGGTTACAGACGAAGGGATTTAGGGACTGACAGTAGTCTTTTACTTTAAAATACATTCAGTTTATATAAGTTTTATTGCGTGAGTAATACAAACCAATATTTTTTTCATTTTATTTATATTGAACATCTGATGACGTGCAGGCTGCATTTAAGTGCATATTATGTAAAATATGAATTTTCTAACATTTAACATTTAATACATTTATATAATAGTTTGTTTAAATAAATATTAAATGTGCTATAAATTCCTTTATAGTCTCAGAATTCTTTATTTTTTGATTAAATAACTGTGCGTTTCCCAAAAAAGTTATATACCTTTAAAATCAGAGTGTCCCACACTTTCGACGTAAAAATAAAGAATAGTTTTCATTGCTTTTAAGTACATAAACTGTTGATTTTGAGCAAATAGTTTACGTTACGAATATCTCGAAAATGTGTAATTTATTTATTCATTGCGATAATAGTAACCTCGGGATACCAAATTCATATGTCCCACGTTCGTATCAAAAACAATGTCAAATATAAACGTTTATATTTTGTTTTAATTTAATCATACCTTGCACTTGTTAGAATCCTGATTTTCTGTTTTTAAGGGCTTAATGTCTTGTAAAATGTAAAAAAAACATTTATGTATGTTGCCCCTCGAAAATAGGTTTATCGGAAATTCCGGTATCGTCACATTAATTTTATGAATTACTGTTGTGAAATTTTACTAAAAGTGGATTATTTTACGATCCTGGCAACATTATTATGTCTATGGAACTTATGCCGCCGTTTCAAAATTACCAGTGTTTAGGTATTCGTGACGAAAGAACGTTGGGATTTGGTTCAAAAAGATCTCTGAAATAATAACTGGATTTAGAAGGTAAAAAACAGTTTTCTTATATAACGATATATTTCTTTGTTGTTCGTAAAACATACATTTAGAAATGAGTGACTATGTATAATAAAATTGTCAATAAAGTGTTAAAATTAATTTCGGTTGAAAACGTCATGTCAGATGCATTATGATATACTACCGGAATAATATCGTGACATACTGGAATCGTTAGATTACTACATGTACACTAATATATTAGAAATGTGATGTTTTTATAAAAGCAATTAAAATATTTAAATATTTCTTTTTTTTAGAAAAATAGCCTATGTGTCTAAAATTTTTGGACGAGACTGATCTCCACAGGTACGTCTTTCGTAACAATGTGATTGTTTGAATAGGATTATTGTTACAATTTTATTTTGTCGTCGCAGTATAATCTACAGAAATCAGACTACAATATATGCGAGCGAAAGAACTACTAAATCTGGAAAATAACTATTCGTTATTAAAATCGATTTTTAAGTCATATTTCCACAAATACCTATCTAATTGTCTCTAAATGTTTATGAATAATGTTGCAATATTGAAATCAAATAATTAAAAACTACTTTTTTAGTTTTTAGAAAACGCGCTCACAGCGGCAGAAAGAGTAAAGAACTACTTTTTAGTTTTTAGAAAACTCGCTCACAGCGGCAGAAAGAGTAAAGAAGTTTAGGGAGAAGTTAAAATAAGACACCGAATAGTATAAAATTCAAAACAAAAGCAATTAGTGGGATTTAAAAAATCGAAAGAAAATAGCTGATTTAACATAAGAAGAAAAAAATAACAAGAAAATAAGCAATTAGTTAAGAAACATAAGAAGCAATTTAATGAAACACAACAGCTATTAGACGAGACTTGTAAATCAAAATCAACTGAAAATTACTCCATCATGATGAGATTTAACAAATAAAGTACTAATTACAGAAAAGCTTTGTATCACATAAAAAAAATAAATACAAGATTAGAAACTCTTCGCCAAAAAAATTACCGCAAAAAACGGGCACGTGAGAAAGGGATGAAAAAATTAAAAGAACATGAAAAGCTTCGAGCACGCCATGAAGTACTGGAGATTTCTCTACACAACGCATATGCTGGTACAAAATCACGCAAAGAAAAAAGACAAAGAAAAGCTATTGCCATGAACGAAATGGCAAAAACAACTTAAGGTCTGGGACTGAAAGGTCGAATAAGGCATTACTAGATAAATTATATCAAATAACAATAAAATTAGAGGATCGAGAAAAAAAAATTCATAGAGATGACATTCGTATGTGTACTGCAGGGAGGCGAGAAGCAAAAACACAAGAGAAAAAAAGATGCATATCAGATATTTGACTGATATATTAAAGATGACACATATACGAAAAAAGGTGGGAATCGTAGTTTCACCACGTTTCACAAATATAAATCATTTTATGTGTTGTTACCAACCGTTAATAATAAAGACACGTGCATGTGCAAGAAACATGGATTTCCTTTTTACTGCACTTAAGAAAAATTGTCTTATAGACTGTAAAAATCTGTCAGAAACTGTGGCTAAAATGGTTTGTGATAAAAAATCTTTTTGCTTGTATGTACAATAAATGTGATACATGTAGAAATAATATATTTTACAATATAAAACAAAGAAATCGCAAGATGAAGTCACATCGTTTAAACAGGAAAGAAATAATCATATATATCAAAAATCAAACACGAATTTTGTTAGCATGAAAACTATAAAGCAACTTAAAAAAGGTATTTTGAAGGACTTAGTACTTGAATTTGAAAAAAGAACTAGAGGTATTTGAACAGTATTATTACAACTGGAAATACCAATGACTTGAATATAAAATCTGTGTTAATGGCCTAACTGAAAAAGAAATTGCTATTTTATGTGACTTCTCCGAGAATTACGAATGTAAGCTAGCCGCAGAAATTTAATCTTTATACTTTGGTGCGTCCAAAAACAACATCTCCCTTAGGGTGCTTCTTAAGAGGTAAAAAATTTTTTTTTTTCATTTTGATGTGTGTCACCTTTTTATTCTGTTCTATGATGCATAAAACTAATGTGTAATTTTTATTTAATTTTTAAAGTAATATTTAGAGGTCGCTACCAGCGAATGAAAATAAAAAAAATAGTATTATAGGAAATTCTTTAATGACGTAATAAAAAACAAGCTTATACAAATTATGTAACTGTTAGTATAACAAAAAAAACAGCTTATGCTAATAATGTAGATTTTTTCGTATCAGGATACATTTGCCTGAATTTTTTTACAACCAAAAGAAGGAATTGTTTTTGTTCTTCGTCTGAAGTAATTATTTTATTAAATTCCTCAATCAATGCGACACCGCGTTCCGCAATATCGTTCACCACTCTCATAGAACGCACTATTTCTCTAGAAGCCTTGTAGTCTTCATCTTCTTCCCAAAGACGAGGTTCTTTTTGTAGAAATGTAGACGGAATTCCCAGGATTGTAAAAAATCTTAAGGTGTTGCTGTTTACGAAATTCTCAATACTTTTTTCTTCGATGTGACTAATATCCAAGGTGATTCGCTTTGGGCTATATTCTGAACCTTCTTCACTCAGGGCAATTACCATTTTTTGTTTGCATTCAATCGAAATTTCGTCATCGAAAAAAGCAAACGCAACAAGTTCTTCAGAAAGATACCATAAATGCCCCAGAAATTTCGTTAAAGCTTTTTTGGATATGGCTTTATTTATATTTTCGAATTTCTTGAGATTATTTAATAGCCATAAGTCATTCCTTGGCGCTGAAGTTGCCAAGGGAGCTTGGTACCAGCATCTTATATAAATCATAACTACAAAAACACAAACTTCAGTAATGGCTTTGAGTTCTCTCTTTGTCATTTTAAACTGGTCTCGGAACATAAAAAGTTTAAGGCAATAAATTGCTTTTGCCATCCACCGAGCGCGATGAAGACCTGCTGGAGCTCTAAATGATATCCCTTTATTAGGAACACCTTCCAAAAATATTATTGTCAGTGTCAAAGTTCCTTGTAATCGTCACGTGGTTGATAATCATTTAACTGCTTTTTGCAAATGAAATTGTACTGTCTGCTATATTTTGTACGTATCTTAAAGCGTCGGGATCTGAAGAAACTATACTGAACTTACGCTGGTCAATGCTAGGCCAAGCAGATCTAAATCGTTTGAAGATAAGTATTTCTGGTCCACTTGAAGGGCCTAGTGCTTGAACTACAACTGCTTCTAGCACTATTTCCATTATATGGTGACGACAGGCCAACCATAGAGCATCTTTTCTATCTTCTGTTCTAATAAAATGCAAGCACCTGCTCTTAAACCTGTATTGACCGCAGTGGTGTCGAAGCAAAACATTTGATTTTGTCGCCCAAGTTCCAAGAAACAATAGTGTCATAAACAGCTGAAGCACACGCCTCCCCAGTTCCATGACTGAGTTTTGGGACAGCCAAAGTTGATCTACACCTTGTCCTGACACTAAAATAGGAAGGCGATCCACTGTTTTGTGTCCTGTTATGTCTTCGATCAGTTTGCCGTCCCAATGAACAGTAAGAGGCGTATTTGGCTGAAATTCTTTTTAGGGATTCCGCTACCCTTTTCCTTTGCTTCATACGTTGGCGACGAACTGAAGACGAATTTATATTGTACTTTGATGGATCGGTACCTGCACTTTTAGCGTAGATGTCAAAACAACAGTTGCTTTTCTGTCACTAAGTTTAGCAAAATCGAGGCTTGCAGATAAGCGTTCATCAAAGATGTTCTTTCTGCCGCGTTTTCTTTTAGGTGGGACTTCTAAATTTGCCGTTGAAGGTCCCGCCTTTACTGAAATTTCTGACGTCGAACTTTTACACTCATAATCACTACTGCTGGGCGAAGAAGACAGTATCAATTTTTCTCGCAGGGATTCAGAGTAACTTTTTCTCGATGTAAACTACGTTGAAAGCGAGCGTTTTCTCCTCTTTTCTCGCAATTTTTTCGAATATTCTTTGTCCACTCCACCTATAGTGCCAGGGCGTTCTCTTTCTTTGCGCAATCAAAATAGTTTATCTTCTTCGATGGTAATCTTATTTAGAGCATCAGCGTGAGCTATGTCAAACAGGTATTCCAAATTATCTTGCCACCTTTTCTTTATTCCGTAGACCTTCAGAACGTTTAACTTTATTTTCCTTATTTTTTTCAACTTTTGCCACTCATTAAACTTGTTTTCTATCTTCTTTATAACATCTTTCTTTAACTTAGTTGAATTCCTGCTCGTTCCCACAATGATATGACGTCACTAGCAGAATTGGCCGAATTGCGATTTGTTTGCTTCTTTACGATTTTATAGTGAAAGAATAAACACAACACTTCTTTGTTGTTGGTAATTTGCTTTGAATTAAGTGGTCAGACGTTTGTCCAACTAACCAAACATTTGTTTTGTTTCTAGTCAACAAAAGTGAACTAGACGTGGACGCCATGATATAACAAAACGCGGTACGGGTCAAAACACAACGGAACGTGCACCTCTGTCACAGCATATATGTCACTGCCTGCCTAATCCAGTTGTGACTGGAATGTGCGGGAGAGGTAGAGGGTGGGTACGAGTGTCCTTGTATTGGACAATGCGACAAAGAGTTGCTTTCATGTTTTATTATTGTAAACAATGTTTATAACTGATATGCACACAATGAGCTGCAAACTATAATTTTTACGATTTTTTCAAACTTTGACAGTAGGTAGCGACCCCTAAAATTCAATCTAAAAATTAAATAAAAAATGTGAGTTCGTTTTGTAGATGATAGAAGCGAATGACGGGCTGACGCAGTAATTTTTCAAAAATCGAAAAATAAGAAGCACCCTAATCTCCCTACAATGTGGCACGATATATTGGAAGGTGAAATGTCAGTCATTTAAACTCTTTTATACTATTATTTAACAGATTAATAAGGATTAACAACAATTATAACGATTACGTTTATAATTTATAGCAACTTCAATCTTATTTATTGAATTCACCAAAAAATAAATAAATTAATTAAGTTAATCAACATTAAATGAATTAATAGAATTGAATGAATTAATAATAGTAATAAACTTATTAATATTTAACTAATTAGTATATAATTTTTGGTTTTCATCACAGTTTTTCTTTAATTCTTGAACTTCGTTGCAATGATATTGTTTAATTTTTTTTTAAATTGTCTTTACCAGCATCTTTTCTAAGGCATTTTAATTTTGGTTAACTTTGGTGATAAATTATCTGATTTTCTTTTTCTTGCTACCAATCTATTGTTCAGTTTTTCTGCTTATATCGTTTATAGTCAGTTTTCCCCATAGCATAGTGTACGCAAGGATTTTTATTCGAGTAATCAAAACAACTCAATGAATAAAATGAAATAAAGTTGTTGTATTTTATTCCAAGTATAGAATACAACATAAATTAATAAATACACAATTTACAGGTAAATTCTAGAAGTGGATATGACACGGTACTGACATTTAAGTGATATAAGAAAAGTTTCCTCTAAATGGCAAGTTATATTATATAAAAATAATGTTGAAATATGTTTATAATTATCCAATTAAAACTAAAAATTCATTAATAGATTATTAATTAATGACCAGTGAGAAGAAAGAATGCAGAACATTAAAAATCACAGACTGGAAGCACCCATATAGCTTTTCAGTTTCACTCGCATATTATTTAAATGTTAATGTTTCTATGTTTATTTTGAATCTACTCGATATGGCTTCCAAGATAATGTTGAACCTAAATACTAGATTTACATCTATGCCAATTATTGATGTAGACAGTTCGTGGTCAGCAAAAAATCTTCTGCAAGTATTTTTATCATTAGAATTGCCAGAATTACCAGGAACATCCACAATTAGACCCATCTCGTTTCGAAATTTTGTATAATTTTTTTTCCTTTCTTTTACTGCATCTTTATCAGATTGTGATCTTAATCGCCATTTTCTGAGTAGCAGTTTATATGACAAATACAAAAGGTTTTCAAAAATCTTATTCGAGCATATAGTAGAGAAAGGCCGAATTTTAATGACTCCTCTTGACATCCCTTCTTTTGATAAGTCATTGAATTCCTTAGATGTGGCACCACATATTTAACACTACAATGTCGATGTTGTGTGTTGCTGCGTTACATTCTTTACCATCGACCATGGTGAAAAGCAAAGTGTGTTATTTTTGCACCTTGAAATTCCATAGGCTCGAGGGCATATACTTTGAATTCACGTATTGAATATCTTCGTTCGTGATATCCACAGACGCGTGTAGAAATCTTATTATACACTATGGGTCTACGATATCGTGGCGAAGAGTGCGTCGGATTTTGCTAAACAATGTTCTTCTTGTTACCACATACTAATTGTAACTGTACCATTTAGCTCTGAAAAATGTTGGCGTCCGAGTCTATTTTACTTTCAAATTTCTGTTTATATTCAGCTTGTTGTGACCCATCGCATCCCCATTTATAGATTAATTCCTTTTGTTGTTTGTCATCTTCGTTTAACGTAGCCCCAACCTCCTCTAAATGAATAATTTATCTTTAAGCAATATGATTCAGTAGATCTTGCAAGTTTATTTTGGCACACGTAGCAGTAACTCTATAGGATTCTTTAATAGGGTAACAATCGTTTTTAGTTCTTTGGAGAATGGTATAACACGGATACAACTTTTTTTGCTCGATCTCACTATTTCATATTGTGTTGTTGTCAGACCAGCTACTACGTACATAGATAAGGCCTCTAAACTAGACGGCTGTTGACTCTCTTCTTTATTTCTTTTTCTTAAATCTGATGTGTATTTTCGTGCACGTGTTGGACTCTTGGTTAAATCTTTTACAACCTTTGATGTGTCTGATTTACCTGAAGCGCGTAATATTGTATGAGTCGCAAAACTAAGCTTTTCTACATATCTAGTAATCGTAGTTCTTCAATTTTTCGACGTTTGCTTCTCTCACTCGATTTACGAATGTTTTTTTCGGACGACCGCGGCTCAGAGTTATTTCTGCAAAAAAACTATTCGTATTTTAACACTCATCAAAAATAAAAAAGCCATGAATTCATATCCATTCACAACTACAGCAGTACCTCTAACATAAAAGTAACACAAACCTAAAGACAATTGTAGTGAGGTCATTCCGCGACTTTGTTGTTTTTTTAAACACATCTATTTTTTATACGCTGCAAGCCATCTGGCTTTAAATTGGTGTTTGATTGATGACAGTTTATTTATCCAAGGTTTTCGTTGGTCTTTTTTTGAGTTGAGTATTTGTTGATCAGAGTTGCTTCCATGTCGACTAACTTTTTGTCAAAATTTGGCTCCTGTTAACTTTGTACTATGTCATAAATGTCTTTCTGGGATAAGAACTTGACACCAGATGGCCCTGAAAGAATTTTTTTTGTCATCTTTTCTCTCGATCTAACTGACCTACTAATATTATGAATAGAACATTGGTTCGCGATATTCAGCAGCAATTTTTGCATTGAACATCTGATTCGATTTCTCGTCTTCAATCCTACGTACAAATCATAGCACAGAAAAGTTGAGAACTTAAATAAAATTCTTAAAGATTGTGTTAAGAATACAAAAATACCTATATTTTCTATGCTATGTTATTTTTTTAGTAAATACCAAAATTGAAAGTAAATTAACTTGCAATTTTAGTATAATAATAGTAATGTTTACGATATTATATTCGTAAGTGTTGTTGATCTTGATCCTTTAGTGACGAAACTGTACATAATGACCATGCTGATTAAACAATAGTTTTATCTAATGTTTTCTTATCTGCTTGTAGTGAAACTGATCCACATGGACGACAGCAATGCCATTCTTAGTCCTACCTTCAGCAATAGCTGCCTCTCTTTCTCATTAAGCTGTTACTTCCATTGACAAAAAAGCAATTTTTTCCCCAATTGTCACACAATTTTACGTGAATGTTTTCAAACAATTTTTGACATGATTGAAATATTAATATTTGAAAATACCTCTTTCAGTTGAGAATAATTTATGCCTATGGCATTGGTAGCTGAAACAGCTGTTGTTTTGATGTCTAGTTTTCCTGTGGATTAGGGTTTGATGTATTTATTATAAATTTTTGACGACACATTACATTTAAGTTTTATTTTCGATAATAAAACAATTGTTGTTTCAGACACAATGTCAAGATTTATTAGTGGACATCCAAAAGTAGGAGAATGTTCCGATATATATTTTGAAGATTGAAGAAAATAGTTTACATCTACTTTTCTTCTGTTATATGAACTGTTCGTGATCATGCTTTTTGGTGACACCATATCAGCTTTTTAAAGTTTATTTTTACACTTTGGATCAGTATAACTCAAACGAAATTGAACGAATTTTATTTTTGAATACATTATTGAACTAGCCTTTGCCCATGTTGACATAGAAGTGCCTTAAAAACTTTATTTCCACCATTTTTCTCTCCTAGCCTCCCACGCCTTTCTTTCTTTTTGCCCCTCTTTTCCCAGGTTCCCTTTCCCTGTCCCCTTCCCCAACTCACCAGTCTTCCCTCCCACAATCCCCACCTCTGCTTTCTTTCCCTCATAACTTATATTTTTATTTTCAAATATTTGAATCTGATTTTGTACATAATTTCATGGGTTCAAATTTTTTTGGGAGGAAAACTAATTCTTTTTCTAAAATAAAAAAAGCCTGAATGATTGCTCGTAAAATCAATTATCTGCTAGTAAAATCTCGTCAAAATGAGAAATATTTAGAAGACACACACAAAAAAAAGTTTTTTGTTCAAAGTACCGCGTTGATTTTTATATGCATTTTGTAAAAAGATGTTATTTTGATGTCACAAAGAAACATTTCAATTTTATTTATGTGTACAGATTATTTTTATCTTATTTTATTAATGAATATTGATCTAAAATTGTAGATGCTATTTTATTGCAGAGAGACCACTCATTTGGGATATATCTCTTCTCTGTAAGCTAATGTTGTCGAATGTATTAGTTAGATCAGTCAAAATGACTTTGTAACAAGAAAAATATTATTTAGAATTTCTAAATGTTTTGCATATACTGTTGAAATAAAGAAAACAAAATTCGAATATTATAGCACAGACAACACACAAATGTAAAGATGGAACGGATATCCGGTAACTATCCGATATCCGGTCTATCCGGCCTTGTTTGCACTATCCGGCCGGATACGTGATAGTAATTCAATATCCGGCCGGGTTCTGGATAGTGAAATTCAAAAAATTCTGATTATTTTACACAAGGCAAATCATACTGCAATAGATTATGGACCCCGTTTTTTTTTATAATCGCACGTCATAAATGTTTGTTTTATTAATTAGTTTAGTACTAAAAAAGAACAAGTGGCAAATTATGGTGAACGAATACCAAATTTACCGCATTTGGTGGTAATAGGCGACTCCGCTTGGCTTCGTATACCAGATCAGCTTCTTAAAATAGTGTTTCGTTGTAAACACTACTGCCAGGTGCTGAAAAATAAATTCTAGCAACCCTTGACAACTGCGAGTACTGATTTAAATTAACTGACCACCAAGTGTATAGGTCGTGATTGCGATAGATATGAGATGTCTGAGAAAAAGTGATCTCGTTAGCAATTGTATTTTGTTTTTCTTAATAGCGACAATCACTGCTATTATTCTTTGCCACTTCATTGAAACAGTCCCAAAAAATGTCATGAGCTTCATGTGTGGAGTTGGATCCAGTTACATCTTTTTTCATTTGTTTATTGTTTAGCAAGTGTAGAATACAGCGATGATCTGTTACTGTCAGAAGAAGATTCGTCGTAAGAGTTTTTTATGTAGTCTATTGTTATTTTGTAGGGCTTTTTCAGTTTAAAGAACTCGTAAATAGTCTGACTTGAACCTTGGGTTTAAAAAGGTAGCAATTAGGTAGTTTGGATTATCTCCTAAGGATTTAAAACGACTTTCCAATTCAGCTTTTAAGGAAGCTCTCATACGAGCTAAGTTCGGTATTCTTTATGCAGTCCCGTTTTTGTCTAAACACTTTTTTAATGCAAGAATATGGGGAATCGCCTCATGTATACAGGAGAGGCCAGAATTTGTAATTTATGTGATTTTCTCAAATGGTTTTAAAAGATTTATGCACTGCTCCATTAAGCCCCACTGTTATATCGTTAAACTAGTGAATGTGTCATGTTCAGCGACATAGAGAGATAGCCTTTTTTTTTTGTTTCAACAAGCGTTCTGCCTTGTTCCACCTCGTGTTGATGTCCTGCATTAACGGATGCTGCGGTAAATTTAACTTCTTTTGTATTGAGAGCGATTTTTCTTGTGCTAAATCTGAATTATTAAAATGAGTTACTAGACGTCTTCCAGTAGCAATCATGTCTAATACTTCAGCTTGGACTTTCAACAACTCGCTAAAGTGAATGTATGAAATATCTAGCAGAATCATGTTCTGCAACTCGAGCTCCTTTCATCATATTAGCGCCACAATCATGAATTAATAAGTAAATTTTATTTTTCTCAATATCCCAACGAGCAGCAATAGCGTTCAGTTCCTTTGCTATATTTTCTCCAGTGTGTGATTCTGAAAGCGGTTTCATATAAGAACGCCATGTTGCAGTTGAAATTCCGAAGGCAATCAATAGCCTGTGAAACTCAAGAAGTTGGAACTATTATGTGGACAGGTCCAAATGTCAGAACTAACAGAAACTGCAATAGCTTTTGAGATGTTTGTTTTATTTTGTCGTGAATTCTGTTGTAAATATCGGGAACATTTTTTTGAGAAATGTAAGTGCGACTTGGTAATTAATAACGAGGTACCGCTTGTTCTAAAAGCCTTTTAAATCCTTCCTTTTCTATAATACTAAACGGTTCGTTATCTATAGCAATCGTTTCTGTAATTAAATAATAATATTTTTTGGCTTTAGTGTCATTCACATCCCAAGTAATTTTCTTTCAAACGATTCCGACTTGTTACTTGTTTTTTTGTTGATGTTGAAGATACACTTGTACTGGGAACGGCATGTCCTGAAGCCACAATCGGCTTTGAAATTTTACCAGTCTTACTTTTATTTATCAATTTAAATTCCTCTGGATGTTTGGACTTAAAAAGATTACTCGTGGATGAAGTACCTAATGAATGACAAAAAACATACTTTAAAATATTGTACCGATTCACATGTGCGTAAATTAAAAAAAAAAGGTGAAGTTACAAACTAGCATTCATAAAATTGCTGGATGTCGTTTTAACGAATTTAAAGTGAGGCCGTAGTAGTAATTAAAATAAAAATGAATCGATATATTGACCAAAATTTATTTATACTGGTAGGTTACTATGTTTTTTTATTAACAAAATCAGTTTAAGAATATTCCAAATTTTTCCTTTTACTATTTTTTCATTTCAAAAACATAACCTTTAAAACTTACGTACTTGCTTTTTTTCCCTAACCACCTCGAGAAATTTGAATCTGACACTATAATCGTGCCGTGTATTTGTCATCGTCACTGATTAAATCAAAATATTGCCAAATTGATCATGGTTTTTGACATTTTTTGTCAATCAATCCGAATATTTCCAATGTCGTTCACCGCACCTATATTCAAATCAAACTGATTGCGTCAAGTAAAGGGCCGAATATCCGGTGACCGAATATCTGGCGTTCTGGCCTCGTAGCTCGCCGAATATCCGGTATCCAGCCAAACCACTATCCGTTTCATCATAGTTAATTACCTTTCTCTGTTATATTGGCTTGTTTCTGGTGAAGGCGATGGTGGAATATTTTCTATACTTAAATTTTCTTTCTTGCCTTCAAAAACACAAATAATAGAGTAATAAAGCACAAAAAGAATGTGCACAATAATTACGTGTAATAATTATTTTTATTACATTTCAAAGTAGAGGCAACAATTTTTGGAACTAGAATATGGTGAATATAAATGTTATACAAAAATAAATATATTATGACAAGATGGTAAATAATAAATGTTAAGATAATAAAACTGACTTACCTTAAACCATTATTCATTTGCTGCGCTCTCTTCTTGTGACTGTCTTTTTTTGTAATTCTTTTATTACTCATTATTGCCAATCACGTATATCGAAAGTCACTTCATGCCACGAAAAAAAGTGACACATTCACCCCTTCTAACGTGGACTGATGGACTCAAGGGGCACCCCTCGAGCGGCACGCCCGATCTCTTCATAGTAGAAAACAGAAATCAATATTTTAGCCTTGGATTGATAGACATTTATAGATATATAAAATATATAGTCTCTATCTCAATTAATAGCTTCCATATTTAAAATTTTAAGCAGAAATAATTATTTTCTGTCGGTTTGTAAGTGTTTTGTCATTTTTCTGGATCGATTTAGATTTTTTTTATCGAGAAAAGTTGAGATAATAATGTTTGGTATCATATATTCCCTCGCAGATATAAGATTGTAAACATATATTTATACCATTATTTTATATTAACTTACAATAGTAAAAAATGAGATCTTTTTGGTTAAGTCGCCTTCTTAATAGCTTCAAATATATTATAAAAAATTGCTATATTTCTACTATGATTAATATAAAGTATATTATAGTTTTTTATAAGTTGACAGGGAAAAAGTCATGGGCATAAGTTAGTTCACTCTAAACTTAATAAACACTCATTGTTGTAGGTGATTCTGGTTACCCACAAAGGGCCTGGCTAATGACACCGGTCTCAAATGCTGCACCAAGTTTTTAAGAAGAGATATACACTAAACGCCATAACTTGGCGAGAAATTACATTGGACGTTGTTTTGGATTATTAAAAGCTCGATGGAGGTGTTTACTTAAGCAGCGAACCCTCCATTATCACCCTCATATTGCCATTAAAATAATAGTTGCATGTTGTGTGCTACACAACATTGCATTTGACGTTCGCTTACCACCACCCAGTGATAAGGCTGAGCATCATGATGGTAATGTGGCTGAGCAATATGATGACCGTAATGTTAGCGAGCAACATGATAATCCCAATGATATTAAAGTTCACTCTTGTAATCCCAACAACTAAGAGGATTTAATATGTGGTAGAACGATGCTCCTTTGTCTGGCGGATAGAATGTAAAACAGAATTAAGGTATAAAAACATGATTTTTGTACATAAATTCTATATATATTACTTCTCTAAGGTGTTTTTTTATTAGTATGAAATATTTCCTTTGATACATTATCAAACCTAATGTTTGATACGCCATTTGAAAATTATTTTTCCTTGTAATGACGAAAAATAAGTTAATAAGGACAGGATTTTATTTATCAGAACCTGTTTTTTCACATGGATAATATAATTATATGTAACTTTTTCACGAGTCCATATCTTTAAAGATATCTCTTTGTTTATGTTGAAGATTCATACAGGCAAAAAGTGAAGAATGACCAACATCGTTGTCACAACCTTCAAGGTTGTTCTTAAAGATTTGTAAAATTAATTTCAAAAAAGAAAAATTCGTCTATAATTCTGTATATAATATTAATGTAAGACTAATTTGATTATTTTTTAGTATAAAATATTTAAATAGAATAAATATTTAAATTTACTTATCTTTTTATTATATTACGTAACTGACCACTATCAATGCGAAGTATTTGCGTGGCTCATCTGGTCTGGTTTTATTTTTAAATAGTCGTATAATTGAATCTTAACATAAGTAAGGCAAACTTAATCTGTTTAATTAAGAAGAAAGAAATAAATATAAAATACAGCCATTTTTCGCTGTCCGCCCTACTAGTTTCCTGAATTTACATCAACATATAAAGCTACGTTGAATATAAGATAATGCATATTTTATAAAATTCCTGGGCTGACGTGAGCTGAAATTATCATGGAATAATGGCATGACCGGTCGAACATTGACTTTTACACTTACCATGCAGATCAAACGTTAGTTCATTGATTATAATATTCACAACTGAACGATTAAATTGTTTCTTCCGGTAGAAGGTCGAAACTTGGCGGAAATCAATACCCACTTCAAGTAGATACTGATTTCACCCAGAACCAGATCTCGATAAGGCAACATTTAGTTGTCCCTAAGAAAAACACTCTTGGCGTGAATCTATTTCTACGTGCTTAAATGTTTGCGTCTGGGCTTTATTAATTGTTACCGCAAACGATACCTTCACCGGAAATTTAATTATTTTAAAGTTAAAACGCAAATCCGTTATTATCATAGGGATGCGAGATATCAGCATTGTTCGTCCTACTGCTGGACTAGTGAAAACTGAACACCAATCACGTTATTGCGAAAAAAAATTACTTTGAGTCTGGTTCCGTTGTATAAATTTGGTGGTTTATGGCTTCTTAGCAACACAATTGGAGTGCCAGTTTTTAATTTGAGTGAAGGTGGAGAAAGGCCACTCAGATTGAGAGAATATAAAAATTCTTGTGGGTATTGTACCGCATTCTCTTGATCCATTACGTTATCAATGGACATATAATTCACGATATCTCCTGGAAGTTTACCCAGTATTATGTTATTGATGTCATCAACGCTACTATTTCTAGCTGTCATATTGCTCTTTGACATATCCACTGATAGTCTTTTTTTTCTACATGAATTACATCTGGGTAGACTTTGGAGATTAGGTCTTCAAATTTGGTAACTTTTTCACCTAAATCACGATCAATTTCAATTTTGTTTTAGAAATGAGGTGCTTTCCCGTTTCATATTAAAAGTAGCTTTGAAAGAAAATTTGTACTCCCTCCACTCAATTGTGCTCTCATATTAGTAGATAGTTTTAGGGTATGAAAGATCTTCCATAAGCAAGACTTCACAATGTTAGCTCTGGTTCCCCTATCACCGGTAATTACCACTATGATAATCAATAATTTCACTAATAAATTACTTATTATCCTAACGCTAATTATTGCAAACGCAGTCAACTACATAAACAAACAGTGTTGTCACTTGACGTTCGACTGTTTGAATTTGTTCGGCTCGATTCGTACAGCTGTAACGGGAATTCCCCTGGTAGAAAGATCACGGGCACTACGTACGCGTTCAAAAATTTGATCGTTTACTTAAGATGCGTTCATAAATCATTAGTATATGTTCAAAAACTAACTGGGCGTATGGAAATAAAAAAGTTTGTTTTTGAAACATATTATATTAAGAATCGATTACTTGATAAAAACCTATGAGATTGCAGAAAAAGAAGCTTCATTTGTTCGATATTTCGAGAATCAAACTTTCTGTCGAAATACTTACTGTTTGCATAAGGAACCTCCAACACAAATGGTAGTGCAATCAATTCTCTCTCAACCGAGGGTAGCTGGTTGTAATGCTCTCTAAAAAAAAAAAGTTTAATTTCTAATCATTTTCACAATTCATGAATTTTTTTTTTCATTATGAAAAAGGACAAGCAAATAATAGCAATTTAGTTAATATTTGCAGCTCTAACAGGATATCTAGTTATACTGTTATTACAATTATTTGTATAAAATTATGTCAAATCTATAACTATTATGTATTATTTTAATTGATTTGTAACAATAATTACCAAATTTCCATTTTGATTTACATTGTCATATGGTACAATACTGATTTATTACAAAGTTAAAAATTTAATAAAATTTATAAATTCAACAACAATTAAATGTGATTTAAAAATATTAATTTTTAATCTAAAGGTTGTGATAATACAATGCAAACATAATAGCTGTCGGATGTATAGAGATACTAAATACAAAATTATATAAAAAGGACTGACATTAAATCCATGCTCCTGTATGGATGCTTGGCCAACTGCAACAGAATGTCCCATAACAGCAACTACGATTTCCTCTAGAGCAGCAGCTCCGGATCTTCAACTTTTTTTAGGTGGGGCAAAAACTGAGAAATGCCACCCCCGTCCCCTTATATTTATTTTTACCTTTATCATCCTATATAATTTCACTAATTGATTAATTTATATCCATCGCTGTTTTTCTGCACGGAAAAGAACAGGAATTTACAGTAAAAGTGGAAAATTACAGTTTTTTAAATAGTAAAGTTGACAAATTCTGTAAAACTGTAAATCTTATATTTTAAAATGTAAATGTGTTTTATTTTACAGAAATGTAAAATTTACTATTTGACAACGTAATTTTTTCTATTTTGCGTTCGAAGCGCCGCGTTAATATTTCAAACTATAAAAGTAGTTAAGCCTATTTATTTACAGATAGGTATATAGATATAAAATAATATAAACGTAGGATATATATATATTTAATACAGTACAGGATAAATTAAAAATATGTATAGTAAAAATCAAAATCAAATATATTGCATTTGTGAATTGAAATTACAATTTTACTCTTCGAGCTTTTGTTCAGCAAATAAATCTATGACCTTGTCGTAATTTAACTCATGTGCAATTCGATTTTCTATCGCTAAAATTGCAAGGCTCGATAAGCGTTCCTGGCTCATGGAAGATCGCAAATAATTTTAATTAGTTTTAGTTTGCTAAAACTTCGCTCACAGCTTGCGGATGTAGTAGGAAGCGTAGAGTAAATTCGCAGGGCAATACAAATATTAGGAAAGCATCCTGCAAATCATGCGCATAGATCTGTTGCAAGAGATAGAAACCGTTAGCCTTTTCTATATATCACCAAATAAAAGCGGACCTTGCTCTTTAAAACGTAAAGTTCCTGGCAGAATTCAACGGCGCTTAAATCTCGCTCGTATTTTCGAGCCAGATCTGCTCCATATTTTTGCAGTTCTTCAATTGGCATTTTCAAAATATTAGTACCACTAAGAAAAGAAAAATTCAAATTCAGCTTGGTGGCACAATCAAACCTCTTTTTAATTTCTGATATGATTCTATCAAATACCATCATTATTTCTTTAGAAAATAGTTGAACAGGTTGGAGTGTTTGTAACTCGTCGTCACACATCTCATCGAAATGTTTTTTTACGTTTCGGAATTCGTTTGTTTTGCAAAATAGGGTCAACACAACTTTTTTCAGCAACTTCTTCAGCCTCTTTTATCCAATATTCCATTGGATTTTGTCTCATGTTTTGCAAAGTTTTGAGCAGACCATCCATTAGTGCGACGGAACGGGCAAGGATAATATCTTCTTTCTGAATTTCTATATTCACTCGATTTATTTCACGGAGAATATTTGCCCAAATAGTTAAATTAAGAATAAATTTAAAATCCTTAATAGCAGATAAGAGATGACCTGCCTCGTATTTAGCTTCTGGAGCACGAGAAGTTTGCTTAACTTCTTCTAAGGCTTTCGCTATTTCTGGCAAATTATTTAATAGGGCATTCACTGCAACATGTTTCGCCGACCACCTCGTCTGACTACTTCCTTTTAAATTTGTTTTAACGTATTTTTTCATAATGTCCCACCTAGTAGTGGAGCCAACAAAAAAACAATATACTTTTTGAATTAGTCCAAATAGGTTAATAGCTTCCTGGCATGAAGAGGCAGAATGAACACCTACAAGATTCAAGGAGTGAGCTAAACACGGTACGAACTCAGCCAACTCATTCCTTTCTGCAATCCTGGCTTGTACTCCTTTATGGATGCTGGCCATATTGGACCCATTATCATAGGATTGGCCTCGACATTGTCCAATATCTAAATCATCAACTGCAATTTTTTCTAAAATCTGTTGACAAATGTCCTCTCCTGTCTTTCCAGCAACTTCTATGAAATCAATGAAACTTTCTTTTATTTCACACGCATCGCCAGTTCTTTTTACATATCGAATTACCTGGCTCATTTGTTCTGTATGGGATACGTCTGGAGTGCAGTCGAACATTATCGTATAGTATTTGGCTTCTTTGATGTCATTTAAAATGCTATTTTTAACTGTTTTTGCCATTATGTCAATTATTTCATTCTGTATTGTCTTTGATAAATATGATACTTGTCCCTTTTAAGTGTTCTAATTGAAACTTAAGAGTCGAATTATGTTTGGCGAGCAGAGAAATTAAGTTCAAGAAGTTACCTTGACTAGGATGAGGATACGTGATGAGATCGCTTGAGTTTCAGCACCCGCGAAAAGAAAGGCAGTTTGTAGATAGATATACAGCGTCCATAACAACACGCAGGATCTGTCTCCATTTTTCTTTCTCTGAGTGAATTACTCTCTCAATGTCTTGATCAATACCCTGGCATGATTTCATTTGTTGTACCCGTGTTTTCCACTTGATCACACTCTTTGTGCATTTGAGTTGCCTCGTGTTCGCTTAATCTCTCTGAAACTTTTCCAATTAACAACCTCTAGAACACAATGCTTGGCGGTGAGACTTTGATAAATCTGCAGCACGCACCGTCACGTTTTGTCTCAAAATAAGCCAGAGTGAGACCACGCGTCCTTCCACGGCTACCCGCCCATAGATGAGCGATGAGACAGACATAAAAGTGGAAAGGCACGCGTCCCTTCCACCAGATAGGAACAAGTTGTTGTAGTAAAACGCTGTTTCATTGTACGCAAATGCCTGTGGTTTGTATGTATATTTTGTTTCATACCGTATGTATGTGTAAAGGTAAAAATAA
This sequence comes from Eumeta japonica, assembly GCA_005406025.1. Taxonomy (NCBI): domain Eukaryota; kingdom Metazoa; phylum Arthropoda; class Insecta; order Lepidoptera; family Psychidae; genus Eumeta; species Eumeta japonica. The sequence goes on from BGZK01001757.1 coordinate 52,925, forward strand.
AATTTGTTAATATGAAATTCAGTGCAGATCTCTTTGTATGTTAATGTTTTAAATATAATTCTTTGTATAAAATGTTTTAAATTGTTACTATTATTTCATCCTTCTTCCTACATATACGATGAAGTTGCACAAAATGATTTTACCACTCAAAGTCGTTGTCGCAAACTTTCGCCCGTATTCATTTTAGGCAACCAATTTTTCCAATTAATTTTCAAATCCCAGAATACAATGCATGTAAAGTGAAGACAATTTTTTGTAAATACTTTACGCAAACCAAAATTTCTTTTTGTCGAGAAAACATAAGCCAAAGATCTTTAAACCTTTCTGCAATAGATGCAACATCCCACCACATAGATGTTAAATGTTCTGTCATTGTGTTCAGTAGATCTAAATTCAATGTTTTTCAAATATCTTCGCCATAATAGCCTCCGATTGCTAAAAGACCGTTGTTCGTCTGTCGGTTTTTCCACCCGCACAATTGTCAGTCCGTCAAACAAAACCGTTTTGCAGTTCATCCGAAATGCAAATGGACGGATCTTCTTTATTCTGGCTTTGTTTTTCTGTTGTAAGGTTGCTCATCGCACATCGATATGGTGAAGTTTGCATAAAATAGATTGCAAAAATCTTATCGTTTGATCGGGCAGTGCCAGAAACATTCTTCTAACTCAATATCAACTCTGAAGTTGTAGCAGATACTGACGTATCGTACTCTTCAAGCCACATCTTTCGTTAATCTGCACATTGTTTCCTGCAACCTTATATTTAGCCTTTTTCCTATATCCGTCCCCAGGCTTTTCTTGCGTCTATCCTACAACCTGTAAACAAAATAATCAATGGATTAATTTCCATGTTGAAAACATTTCAACAATAAATATTTTCATTAAACAAATCGACTGGGAAACAAAACCATTGCATGGAACAATTAAATTAAATTTTAAGGTAATAATATGAAGTAAAACTGTTGCATGGCAAACCTATATATATATATATCGCAGTAATATATAACTATAAAACTTTTTAAAAAGAACGTCCAAATTCTTATATTTCGTTGTGTTTAACTAGAATAGAACTTAATCACGGACTGACTACGTAATGGCTCGGTGGATATCAAGTAACAAACAAATAGAAAAGACTCGAAGAAACCGAACGCACAACGAAATACGTAGTTAATGCACGCATTAACTGAATTTAACAAAGAAATATAGTAACTTAAAAGCATAAAATGAAAGTTATGATAAAATACTTACCTCAAAAGCGATCAATAAGCTGTGATAGGTTTATTGATGCGACACTAATAATCAGTATTTTCCTTCGGTTGACGACAGTACTAAAACATAGTAAAACATAGAGAAACAACACATACCTATCTTTGAAAACAAAACACTGTCGTGGAAAGAGATCGACGAGGGAGTTTTCGAATATAGCTTCATCACTTTTCGGCACCAATGCTGCGTAGCGCGACTGCGATTCCTGCGGCAATGTATTTTGAACTGGTGCCTACGCGCCTCGCGAAATGTAAGATGTTCGAGTAGCACGTTTTACACCGCTCGCTCTGGTATCGGTCAAGTTTATATGGCCATGAAATTCTGTACTTGTAATTATTTATTCTGTAAGATAAGTATTGATTAATCAAATCAATTTTTAAATTATCATTGCTATATATATATATTATTGTTATTAATAATATATTATCTTATGTAGTTCCTAGTATTCATGTTATAGTACATACTGTGAGTCTTATATTGTTTATATACAATGACGTATGTCTCATGTAACATGAACTATAAGTTTAAAAGACTCAGGAACCTTTTATATATTTTAAATACAGTTAGTTCAGTCCTCTAACTTGTGCCAGACAATAAAAGTATTCCTCAATATTAAATGAAATTGATCACTTATTAATTAAAACTCTCTACCCATTTCTATAAATTACAATAATAAGTAAATGATGAGTTGTCCATTAGTCGGTAAAGTGTGAATTTGGCCGTCCCCTGAACATGCCGCCGGGCATAGGCCCCGGTTTGCCCCCTAGATCCGGCGTGCTGAAGTTGGGTTCACGTGCCGTCCACCACCAGTACAACCCGCATGTCGCCTTAGTATATATATTTTTTCTAATTTTCCACACCTGCCTGATAGTTAAAAATGTTAGCAATTAAAAGCAAAGCTAAGTTGGCAGTTATTGCAAAGTAAATGCGAGCAATAAAGATGTAATTTATTTTTTCCATTTTTCTATAGATATCTCACACCGTCACCCATGGAATTCAACATATTGTTAACTCTTGCCACAATCAATGAGCTTTCAAACGACCTTGAACTTCCGGTGGTGGTTTAGAGTTTATCGTATCAATAACATTAATAAATATAATTTGTTTCTCTCATTTCGTTGCTACTGTAAAATGAATAATATTTCTATTTATAAATATCTTTCCATAAAATCAACAAAAGCTGAAAATTGCTCTTGACTGGAACGCATTCTTTGATGAATATTAGCAAAATGCTGCTTCATTGTTAAAAAAATTAAAAAGCTTCATAAAAAAATTAAGTTACACATTATTAAATTTGGTACCAGGAATGATATGATAAGCACAGTGTGATTATAGCCTATATTCAAAGAGCTAATTTTTCAATGAAATGTGATTTAAAGTACTTGCCACTTTTAAATATAACATATATATATATATATATATATATATATATATATATATATATATATATATATATATATATATATATTTTGTAAAAAGTTATTTGTGTAAAAGTACAACGGTTATGGGTTAACGGCAATATCGCGGCAATAATTCGTGTTTTTTTGTATACGTGTTGTACGGCATTCAGTGAATAACCATACAGCCAAAGCATTATCCTGTGTCTTGTATTATAATATTTTTTCAATCATCAGTTTTTTTTATAATGCTTCATTAATGTAGATGTTTATAACTCTAATGGTTGAATTAAAATAATCACAAATCAGTCCATAACTTTCAAAGTTCTCAAGAATAAATGACAAGAGGCGGGAATTTCCTCATCTTGTATATCTTCAGTAAATATCTATTAACAAATTTGCATTTACTGGATAAGTGAAGGAATACAGAATTAAATGACCTAGGTGGTTTTTTTATGGTTGTGTAATATTCACAGGCAGCTGATAATGATGTTTATCCTTTAGATGAAAGCTGCAAATATCCTGTGGCCAAATCTCAATCTGTTTATTGTAGTAATAAATTTTCATACAGGAGATGCTAACTTGAAGTACCATGATTTCAGTGGAATGTTCTTCTGTATACTGCGTACCATTTTCCCTTATAATGTCGAGTGTACTCCCATTCCTGAGATCATAAATCGAACATCCTCATTTTTATCTTTGGGTAATGATCAGTCACAAGAACTGATGGCGCGGGATATAGAGCGACATTTATCAATGCAGTCTGTATCTTCAATAATTTATCCACAACTTCATTGCCCGTGATTCCGAAATGTGATGGCACGCATATGAATTCAATCTTATTATTGATATGATACTAATATTTACGAATTCTAGTAATATAAAAAATATTCTTATATGATATCTTTGGAGTTTCCAGACATTGTAAAGCACTCAGAGAATCGGTAGCTATCAGAAAGCAGGAGTCATTTTCAATTCCTTTTATGTACTGCAATGCTGTGAATATAGTATACACTTCAGCTGTAAATATTGAAGCGTTTTTATCGAGTGGAAAAAAACGTCAAAATTTTGCTTGAGAATCATATGCCGCTCTTGTATACTCGTTTGTTTTAGATCCATCCTTCTATAATCCCTTTTCTCATTATTTACATATTGTAAAACAATTTCATTGTTTGTAATATTCTCTTTGCAAATAGAAGGCACTGTTACTTGTATATCTAGTGTACTGAATTCCTATTGATCCTTATGGTCTATATATTTACAAAAAACATTTATTTCACTAACATGTGTTCCTTGTAACAAATTGTTATCTTTATATGAATACAAATACTGGCGGTTAGCTAATATCTTACAATCAAACCTTTCGCTTAAATCAGTATTTCCCAAAGTGGCCAGGTTGGACTCCTAGGGGTCCCAGGGAGACTCAACAGGGTAGACCCCTGTCGAGTTTGGCGTTATAAAAAATGGGGGTCCACAATCGTAAGTGGGGATGCATGAAAATTAATTTGGTTTCGTTAGTGAAGAACTAAAATGTTGACTTGACTTATCTTATCAATATATAGTCTGGTTCACATGTCCTCTTTTTTGTAACTTTTTTGGATATGCTCCGAAAATTACGAAATAGGTGTCATTCGATTCGTAATTTTATGTAGAAAGTTTTAGGAAAAGTTTGAAATGCGCTGCTGAAAAAATTGTAAAAGTTATAAACAATTAAATGAAAAATAAAATAGGGTTCAGTTTTTGAATAACTCAAAAAATATTGAAAATTTTCAAAATCTGAAAAAGATCCAAAAAGATGAAGAAATTTCCTAAAATAAAGTCCCTGACTCCCGGAATCGTATCTCTAATATTAATAATTTTACAGCGCCTTGAAAATAGCGCAAAATACGGCGAGTCTGACTTCCGCGCGCGATCCGCCACTAAGACTTAGAAACAAAAAAAATTATTTAAAAATATAAAATATGAATATTAAAAAATGAAAAAATTCAAGTGGTTTTGAGATATATGAATGAACAATAATCCGTGGTTTAAAAATTTTTATCTCAATTTTTCCATTAATTATGCAATTGTTAACTAACAATTTTTTCTATACAAAATGTTAACATTAAATCTCAGATAATTATTAAACTAAAACCCCAGAATTTTTTTCCCCCCGTGAAGTTATTCTTAATAAACTTACAAATAAATTACCGTTTTAAAAATTTAAAAATTTTGATCTTTCACTTTGTTATTAACATTTGAAAACTAACAAATAAAAAAAAATTATGACAAAATTTTTTTTTTTTCAATTTTCGAATTGTTTTGATTTTTTATGGTTTAAAGCTACTTAAAAATAATTTTTTCAATTTTTTTACAATTATTGTTTAAAAAATTGTTATAATCAAATACATTGTTTATGAGTAAATCAAAAAAATTTTTTTTGCAATGTATTCAAAAACACAAATTATGATTTTTAAAAAAAAAATGGTATCTTAAAAAAATTTATTTGTTGCTTAAAAATGCGTTTGTTAATTAACAATTTTTTTAAGCTACTAATTATTAATATTAAGGAACCGTTTAAATTCTAAAAATCATAATTTTCATTTTTCTTCCCAGTTATAAAAAAAAAAAAATTTTATCAATTTTTCATTTGTTTATTAAATAAATAATTTGTTATAAACAAATTTTTGTTTATTTTTATTTCATTATAATACTTTAAATTCACTATTTTCATTTAATATTCCAAACTGCCTTACATCCAATCTGTAGATTATTACAATAACTTTTAAACTATTGCAGATACACAACAATTATACTTCATATCTTTTTTATTTATTATTAACTAATTAATAATTTATGCCTAAAGACAATGTTTTAAATCTATTATTTATTTAATTATTGACTATTATTTATAATAAAAAAATATTTTTTTCACTTTTCTTTCTAAATATCATATTGTCTATCAGTAATTTTTCTGGGTTTCATCAATTATACTTATGGTAATTTAAAAATCAATTAAAAGTATATTAGACTGTGCTTCCAGGAAATAATTGAAGCTATTAGTCATTACGTTAATTTGATTTTGAGGAGGTCCTTTATTACCGTCATTCTTTTCTGGACAAATCTGCAAATCACTTCTACAATTCCGGTTTTTACCTGCATGCAGTAGTCTTTTGTTTCGTGACAGAAACATCTGCTTAGGGATCGAAGGGTCCACCTTTATACCTGGATTTTAAATCATATATATAGCTCCAGAGTACGTCATACAGCTTTAGTTTTCAGTAAACATTCACGTAGTTCGTTTCGTTCAAGTGCTATATTTGTGTGGAATTTTGTTGTTGTGAATATTTTTATTAACAAAAATGGATACTTCTGTTAATTGTTTCATTTGTGGGAACCGACTTGATAGTATGCCAACAGCTTCTCTCAAACAGAGAGCTATAACCTCGCTCATTGGTTACAGTAAACTATTGAAAGACAAGAAACATGAACTATTAGAGAACTTAACCGAGATTAATATTCATCAGAAGTGTAGGGATGATTATTATTATACCGCCAAAAAGGCTACTCCTCAAGAAGAAACTTCAACATCTCGTTCTTCGTCACGTGGTTCAATCACTTTCGATTTCGAAAAACTTTGTTTGTTCTGTGATAAACCATGGCAAACGAAGAAAAAAGAAGACAAATCTGTAATTAAATCGGACGAATTGAAAGCTAAACTTTTAGAAATTGCTAAGCGTAGAAATGATCCTCCAGGTGTCAAAATTATCGATCGTATATCAGGGGTACAATCCTTAGTTAAAGTTGATGCACGTTATCATAAAAATTGTTACACAAGTTTTAATCTTGAAAAGAAAATGGAAGATACTGAACTTCAAAAAGAGGTGCAGGGGTTGTTGAGCTCAGTCTTCAAATTTATTGAGAACGATATTGATTCTCAATTTACTGCCACCCAATTACTTGAGATCATGAAACATAAAATTACGAAAGATACTCTGTTGAAAGATTTAAAGCGTAAGTACGACAATAATATCGTTTTTTACAATGAGTCCGGCGAAGATACAACAGTTTGCTTCTGTGGCACGAATGAAAATGCGTTTTCGGATGAGTGGTATTTGCATCGTGAGACAGAAATAGAAGCTGAACATATTAGAATTATCGAGACATCAGCGGAATTAATTGTAAAACAGATAAAGTGTACTGAATATCAAACCAATAGCTACCCATCTAGTATAACTTTTTTGGATTCTATCTCTGACAATATACCCAAATATCTAAAGATATTTTTAGATAAATTATTAATGTTTGATGCCAAAAAAAAAAGAAAAACAGCATATGCAAGAAGAAAGTCAAGGAGCTCACACGGTAGTGTTGTAGACGATGATTCCTCTACAAGTACAACATTCACCACCAAACCAGGTGAAACTTCTTTGGACGATGATGAAAATATCATCGAAAATACAAAAATAAAAATAGATCAAATAGGATTATCCATTGTACAAACGTTGCGCCCAAAATCGTTCATTTCTCCTCTTCATTTAGCAACTGGGATTTATATGAATCGGAAATGCGGCTCTAAGACTGTTATAAACATACTAGCGAAATTAGGTGTTTGCGCCTCGTATCACAGCATAACTTTACACGAAATTTCTGCGATTAAATCAAATGTAATTAAAATAGAACCAAGTGCATTTCTCCAGTACGTTTTTGACAATGCCGACCACAATCCATCATCTCTGGATGGATTAAATAGTTTTCATTGTATGGGTGGTATTTGCTGTGTTACACCTTCTCAAGCTTTAACAACCTTTGGAGAGGTTTCAAAATTAGATCGATTACCAACTGCAACTGCAATATCGGAAGAGGGGAAGATAACTCTTGAGAAATTACCAACAAATCAATTTTCGCTGGAATCCATTCAGTTTATCGACATCGGAAATTTAAAATTTGGTGATTTTACGTGCGATATTCCCGTTTGTTACTCCACTCATATTTGGGGAAGTTATTGTCAAGTGCCAAATTTACCCGAGATAAGAGGTTTTATGGATCGTGTTTCGTCTTCCTTGCCCTACACAGTCTCGCGTATACAATATCTACCATTTATTGAAGAGAACCCATCGGATTTACGAACTGTTTATACATCATTACTGTATGCTGCTAACCATGCTCGTTGTGCTGATCAAAAAACAATATTTGTGACGTTTGATTATCCTTTATACATGAAGGCTCTACAAATTTTATCTAATTGTCAAGTGAAAAAATTGGAAAATGTAGTTGCTCGTATCGGTGGATTCCACCTATTAATGTCCTACTTCAAAGCTGTAGGAACTATTATGGAAGGGTCTGGATTAAATGAATTATGGAATACAGTTTATGCAACTAATTCTATAGATAAGATGATGTTGTGTACATCTTTTGCTAGAGCTTTGCGAGCACATATAACCACTGTTCACGTTATAGGTGAATTGATTGCAGAATTCGCAGAGTCAGCACAAAATATCGAAAGCCATGAACACATCGATGGAATAAAAATGTCTGTGGATCCATCAAGTATGGAGGCACCACCAAGTACTGAAGAAGTTGTAGAATTTATCAAATGTAAAAAATTAAAAATACAACAAACCCTCAATAATTTTTCTCGACATCCTCCAACACTACATGACATTAATTCAGATCAAGACATGATAGCGATGAGAAATCTTTTAAGCAGTGCAATCGAAGTATTGAAAAAACGCGGACCAACTGCCGAATTGTGGCTCCAATACTTTAACTTTGTTATGCTGGCAATCAGGTACATTGAAGCTGAAAGACTTGGAAATTGGCATCTTCATTTGTATTGTGTACAACAAATGTTGCCGGTATATCATGCAGCTGGCCACAGTAACTACGTCAAAGCAATCCAAATATACTTGCAACAAATGAGTAAATTAGAAGATATTATGGATCCAAATGAATATCGATTGTTTACGAAAGAGGGACATTTTACAATTCGTCGGACTGAGAAGGCTTGGGCAGGAATATGGACTGATATGACAATTGAGCAGATGTTGATGCGTACTATCCATACCGGAGCTCAAGGCTTATCTAACGGTCGTGGGATGTCGTCTAGTGTTATGACACGATTTCTTGAAGGAATGCCTTATGCTATTGAGATAATGAATCAATTAGAAGACTACGTAAGCATTAAATGGGAGTCTTCTGACCAGCACGTAGATGTTACACCAGCTAGACAAAAAAGGGATGAAAGTGATCGTAAAACATTCAAGGCTTGGTTACAAACCCATAATCCCTTTGTTCAGTCGGATAAATTAATATCTTTATCGACAGGATTAGTAGGAGATGCTAATACTGATTGCTACAGAGCGATTGGCGAAAGGGCTAGCAAGTATGGCTAGTATGGTAGGGTTTAATGCAGAAAATTATAAATTCTCCAAATCAAATACGGTTCAAACTTTGAATTCTACAGTACCTACTGTAGAATTGGACGGAGAGAAGAAAGCTGTCAACACTACCTTATTATTTCAACGGATTACTGCAGTTATGATGAATGATACAAGCGCAATCAAAACTGCTCTTACATATGAGCTTGCTCCATTCCCGATGACATTGTTTGACGACAAAGGCATCATGCGAGAGTCAAAAAAATCAGAATTGTACGATGTCTTCACATCCTCGCCTTTTCGTTTATCTGATTTTACCGACTGCTTGTTTGTTGTTGATGGAGGTTTTCTTCTACACAAAGTAGTATGGAAAGATAAGAAAACTTTCGGTGATATAATTAACGATTACAAAACTTTTATTTTTAACCATTATAACAACACCACTTCCATTATTTTTGATGGTTATGATGAAAGCTTTCGCAGGGTAAAATCATACGAAAGATTTAGAAGAATGTCAAAGAAAGTAGCACCAGAGATTACTTTTGAGTTAGATATGAAACTTACAGAAAAAAAAGATTTATTCTTAGCTAATGGAAAAAACAAGTCGCGTTTCATCAGTAAATTAAAAAGTATGCTGATAAATGATACAAATTTAACAATCAAACAAGCAAAAGAAGATGCCGACACATACATCATTCAAACAGCGATTGAACTTGCCGAAAAAAATCCAGATAAGAAAGTTGTTGTGATTGGGACCGACGTTGATCTTGCTGCCTTACTAATTGCATTGACACCGGAAAACTTGAACATAACAATGTGGAAACCTCGAGCTTCAACAAAACAGCCGGACATGATTTACGAAACTCTAAATAATCAAAGTTTAAAAAATATTATTCTTTTTGCGCATGCCTTTACAGGATGCGATACAACTAGTGCTATTTTTGGCAAGGGAAAAAAGAAATTGTTGGACACTGTAACTAAAAATAGTCAACTGATGCAATATGTGGAAGTTTTTTACAATCCCAATGCATCTCTTACAGATATAGAAGTAGCTGGAGAACAAATGATGCTGTCATTGTATGGCCTAATAGGTACTGATTTAACTGCAAGCCAGTGTCGTGTTTCTCAAGTTTTGAACACGATAAAAAAATCAAAAACGGCGATTAATTTAGCAAATTTACCTCCAACATCTGCGGCAGTACGTTTACACTCATACAGGGTGTATTATCAAGTTCAGATTTGGCTGAATAACAAAAGTTTGAATCCGGAAAATTTCGGTTGGATTAAATCTGAAACTATGTATCTGCCACAAAAAACGACAGAGATATTAGCGCCTGAGAAGCTGCTCAAACTAATTCACTGTAGCTGCATAAAGGATTGTTCTAACAGATGCGGATGCAAAAAAGCAGGGCTTCCTTGCTCGTCTTTATGCAAAAATTGTAAAGGGGGATCTTGTTCAAACAGTACGAGGCCATCTATTGACGACGACAATCACGATGCTGACGTTCATAGCAGTCAATCACCTGCAGCAAATCTGAATTCCGATGAAGTTGAATACGACATGGATAATTATCCGGATTTCGAAATGGGTCTTGGAGAATTTTGCGAGCCAATACTAGAAGAGGGAAACGAAGTGCTTGAGGAAACAGCAGCACAAGAAATGATTGCAGAAACGCCAGATGATGAGACTCCACCACGAAAACGATCCAAAAGAGTACAGAAGAGCAACAAGAAATAATAGACTACAATAGTAAACTTTTAACAATAGATATTAATAAACTTTAATTAAACATTAATTATATCTCTCATTTTATAAAATATATTTCAGATAAGAGAATTTGTGGAGAGAAAAGTGAAAAAAATATTTTTTTATTATAAATAATAGTCAATAATTAAATAAATAATAGATTTAAAACATTGTCTTTAGGCATAAATTATTAATTAGTTAATAATAAATAAAAAAGATATGAAGTATAATTGTTGTATCTGCAATAGTTTAAAAGTTATTGTAATAATAAAAGCCACAGATTGGATGTAAAAGGCAAGTTTGATAGAATGTTAATATTAAAAATTCGATAAAAAATAGTAAAAAATTTTTTTTTCTAAAAATCAACGCATGACTATTTTTATAATGAAATAAAGTATTAAAAAAAAAATAAACAGAAAAAAAAAATTTGTTTATAACAAATTATTTATTTAATAAACAAATGAAAAATTGATAAAATTTTTTTTTTTTTTATAACTGGGAAGAAAAATGAAAATTATGATTTTTAGAATTTAAACGGTTCCTTAATATTAATAATTAGTAGCTTAAAAAAATTGTTAATTAACAAACGCATTTTTAAGCAACAAATAAATTTTTTTAAGACACCATTTTTTTTTTAAAAATCATAATTTGTGTTTTTGAATACATTGCAAAAAAAATTTTTTTGATTTACTCATAAACAATGTATTTGATTATAACAATTTTTTAAACAATAATTGTAAAAAAATTGAAAAAATTATTTTTATGTAGCTTTAAACCATAAAAAATCAAAACAATTCGAAAATTGAAAAAAAAAAAATTTTGTCATTATTTTTTTTTATTTGTTAGTTTTCAAATGTTAATAACAAAGTGAAAGATCAAAATTTTAAATTTTTAAACGGTAATTTATTTGTAAGTTTATTAAGAATAACTTCATGGGGAAAAATTCTGGGGTTTTAGTTTAATAATTATCTGAGATTTAATGTTAACATTTTGTATAGAAAAATTGTTAGTTAACAATTGCATAATTAATGGAAAAATTGAGATAAAAATTTTTAAACCACGGATTATTGTTCATTCATATATCTCAAAACCACTTGAATTTTTTCATTTTTTAATATTCATATTTTATATTTTTAAATAATTTTTTTTGTTTCTAAGTCTTAGTGGCGGATCGCGCGCGGAAGCCAGACTCGCCGTATTTTGCGCTATTTTCAAGGCGCTGTAAAAATTATTAATATTAGAGATACGATTCCGGGAGTCGGGACTTTATTTTAGGAAATTTCTTCATCTTTTTGGATCTTTTTTCAGATTTTGAAAATTTTCAATATTTTTTGAGTTATTCAAAAAAAACTGAACCCCCTATTTTATTTTTCATTTAATTGTTTATAACTTTTACAATTTTTTTCAGCGCCATTTCAAACTTTTCCTAAAACTTTCTACATAAAATTACGAATCGAATGACACCTATTTCGTAATTTTCGGAGCATATACAAAAAAGTTACAAAAAAGAGGACATGTGAACCAGACTAATAGGCAGATAATATTTTAAGAAGCTCAACGAGTGTTATTTGTAAAAATTTGCATATTCCATATTCAGTACAACGCGTCGAGACTTGTTGCCGCGCCGGCCGCGTCCCGTTCGCAACGCTTGTTCAGACCATTAAGGTAATATGTACCTAAACGTACTAGAGACGCTGTCCAGAACAAAATCCATGGCCCATTTTGCGCTTGCGGTGACTCATTGCGGGCCGTTGTCACTCTATTCAAGCGTCGAGTAATTAACAGAATAACCTTATTTGTCAAAGAATATGAAAATACATGAACAATTAAAGACGTTAAATGTTTGATATATTTATTTTTAAAATTTAAAATAAAGTACAAAATAATTATAAATAAAATCAATACGAACTTGGTTAAATGAGAAACGAATTTAAAAATATTAGCTTCCTTCAAATAATATTAATTTCGTAAATTTTTGTCTCTTGGTCGTAAACTTAATTATGTTTTGCATTTTTGTTTCGTGGTGAAGACGAATTTTGGCATATTTATCAATAATTGTCCGAATAAAATGAGTCCTATGGTTAAATGTGCTAGGCTGTTCGAAAGAGTGGTCGTTTAAGCAATTTAAAATATTTGAACCAATAAAACTTTGCATAGTCCGAACAACGATGTAATTGAGATTATATTTCGATGATAATTCGCCGCCACTCTCATTAATTAACTTTTTTATCAAGGTTTCAGTCGTCAAACATATTTTATAAACGTCTTCTGTTGAATAACATAAACCACCCATATCTTTGATAGAAATCAATTTGTGGTGTGGTAATCTCAACGTCGTAGTAAGTGCATCGACACAAGATTCGCATTTCAATTGTTGACTTAACATTCGTGATACAAACCCAGATATATATCCAACTATTATTTTGGAGGCAGAAGTCAATTGCTCAGTATTGAGAGTATCAGCGAAAATTTTACAATTATTTAGCGATTGTAAATCAGAATCTAAAGTGCGAGAATTTTGAAGTAATTGATATGGCTCTTCTTTATGTCTGTATAACGGTGCCGTTCCGTTTATTACATTGACTGAAGACGAATGCAAAATTGTGAAGTTATCTAATGGAATGCAGTTTCCAGTGAAAGACGATTGAAGTTCTAGATGATTTAGAGTTTTTTTATAAGCTGCTCTAAATTGTAATACATTGGGGTTATTGTTACAACCACCATGTCTTCGAATACAGCCAAAAAACAACTCTAAATGATCTTGACTCAATCGATATGTCGATAAGTAAGTCATAATTTTTTTTTCTTCCACCAATCGGCAAAACAAGGTTTTTATACTCTCTATACAAATAATAGCGCCTAAGAAACCAGTCTTAGACGCAGAATTTACAACTTTATTTTTTGTGATCTTAAGTATAGTGTGCGGTTCTTTATTCTTTATTTTTATGGTTCTTCTAGTTTTACAATAAATCTGTAAATGAACGATGTAATCTTTAACTTCATTTAAAAAAGAAAATATATCATTTTTGCTCTTAACGTCTATCGGCCGCTTATAACCATAAAATGGCATTTTCTAGAATTTAGAATATCAAAAGATTGTTTATAAGTGTAATAAAATGTACAGTTCCAGATGAATCTTGAAAGTTTGAGGAATGTAATACTTGATCGCAAAGAAGTAATGCTTTAGCCACACTGTTACTTAGCAATTGCACAGCAAGCTTAACCTTCATTATTTGGTTACGGAAGTGTATATGTTGTCGTGATAAATTTGTTTGCAAAATGAAGGCCCTCATTTTGCTGAAGTTTATTTAAATTTACAAGTAACTGCCATCTTACAGTACATCCGTTTTTATCAAAAAATAACCTTTTTCTTTCAAAAGTGTTTCGAATCATTTTGACCACGTGGCATGGATCGACAAATATACACACCTTTTCGTTAGTGCATGGATGAGGAAAATAAGTTTTCATATTAGATATATCATTAAATTTACATCCTAATATTTCAGCTGCACTAAAATTTCCTGGGAATCCATCAAATGTAACATTAAGAACATTCACCCCTACTTCGTGACATTTCTGCAAACATAATTTTATTAAATTAGCCTTCGTTTCAGCGCTAATGCCATTAATTAAAAAAGTATCCCACCGGAATCTTCCAATTTTCGTTTAGGCACACTAACATAAACACTAATGCTTGTGTTGCAATTTGTTCTTGTTCAACACTCTCTTGGGGACCTGCACCGAAATTCACGGCGCCTAATTTTTGTTTTACGAATAATTTTTGAGTTCGGATAGCCATTTCGTCGAAGACTAATGAACATACAACTGGCTTTTCTTTAGATTGACATTTTAGCTTTAATGCTTTGAAAGCTTCCATTGTAAATCCTGGTTCAGCATCAGTCGTGCAGTACCATCTACATAAAGTTCTCGGATGAGGAAGAACGTTATTAAAAGTTAGTCGCACGTATTTGTACGCCGCAGGCGAATAATAGTGCAAACTTAATGCAAATTTCCTTAAAGTAGGTGTGTATTTGAAACGATATTTTCGTTTCTTATTTTTGGTCATTAATTCATTCATTGCATCTATCACTTCGGCTTTCGGCATCAATTGGTTTTCAGTTATTTTGTCTATTAAGTATTTATTCTTGATACATTTAACAATTTCAACAAGGGATTTATTTTTTTTCTTCAGTTCTCTATTTTGACGTTGAACTTTTTTAATCTTTTGTGAAAGTCTCACCTTTGTAGCTATTGTTTTTCGCAATTTACGTTTCAGACGTATTTTTCGTGGTGTATCAAATATAGATTCATTTTCACTAACGTACACTGATAACGGCGTTGAACTCTTTACTTCTTCAAAAATTTTGTTGGGCTAAAATAAGAAATCAAAACACATATGTAATAAAGGAAATAATAAACAAATATAATGATTATTAATTGAAAGATTTCATACAACTTACGTCGTCACTAGGTATTGCTGTTTTTTTTAAAAATCGTCTCCCGTTTTTTGTAATATACATGTCTTCATTACGAAAATGAGCTGAGCAGATGTATGAATTCTCAGATGGTAACCAAAATTCTTCACTGCGATTTTTTCGTACAAATTTAACCCAGTGTTCTCTTATTCCATGCGCCGGAAAGCTAAAATATTATTAAAATCTATGTATTCGATCAAAAAATGTTTTCTTCAGTTTCTGCATAGTTACATGGTAAAAAGGTATGAGTTGGTGTATGGTAATTAAGTA
Source organism: Eumeta japonica (assembly GCA_005406025.1). NCBI lineage: Eukaryota > Metazoa > Arthropoda > Insecta > Lepidoptera > Psychidae > Eumeta > Eumeta japonica. The sequence continues at coordinate 68,438 of BGZK01001757.1, forward strand.
ATACATTTATTTTGCAATTATTCGAACCAAGTGAAACAATGATTATATATTCATAACCCATAATATTTCAGCACTTGAATTTAACTACTGTAAATGTCCATGGCACTTTTAATTAAACCAAAGTTGGTTTAATTAAAATAGCATCAGCCTTTGGACGGCATTTTCAATGAAACCATTATTTCGGTTGGTCATAATTATTATCTATTAATCATTCCAATAGTAAAAAAAAAAGTATTAATATGGTAACTAATTAAAACAACCTAAGTGTACCTACTGCATGCATTGTTACTTGTTAATCTATGACACAGCAAAATGGCGGACCGATCGTCCGTCAGTTGGAAACAAAAGTTTAAGGCAAGCAATATTTTGATTTTGACTTCACTTACCGATGAAATGTTACTCCATCGCTTTTTTTTACTTTAAGTGACGTATTTCGGCAATATCGCAATACACATGAAGGCATTTTAGCAACTTTTAGATGTTAGTTACAACACGTTACGAGGTATATCTCCGACCGTAGTAGGTAGGCAACTGAAGTCACTGCGGCATTTTGGCCGCACCACATTGGCGCGTACTTCGGTGCGGTAATAGCGTCTCTAGTACGTTTACGTACATATTACTGGTCAGGCGTTAAATTTTCATTCAGTTTTGAATTCACCCAATCCAATATAATATAATACAATATAAACGTGCCGAGGGATCAATGGCAAGAGGATGTTCCAAAATGTCATGTCGCCAGCTTGAACCGCAGGTCGCAATGCAACATTGTACGGTAGATTATGCAGTTCTCAGTTGTTTGCTGCCGGACAGGTTTATGTGGCTCAAGTCGCGGAAGGTCAGTAAATAGAATATAAATAGAGAATTTAATAGCTCCAAGCTAACGGAGAAAATTTTCATGGAACAGCGATACGTTAGATCAAATGGAAAGGTTACTTAGACATGAATGATATTAACTCAAATTCATTGCCACACGAAATATATTTTAAAATCAAGGTTCTGGGTTATAAATGCTATTGATATAGTATTGAGACAAGATTTAAGAAATAAAATACAGTTTTTTTTTTTTTACTAATTACCATGAAAATATTGTCTGAGATGACGAAAAAAAAATTCTGGTAAAGTTTGAGCCCTTAATATTAATATTGAGAGGTGACTCATTGTGATTTATGATTTCCCATTTAAATAACTTAGGAATTTTTTTCTGTTTGGATTTTTAATGCATTTGAACGAATAAATATCTAGTAAAAATCGAAACATATTCTTGTAGGAAATTTAACGATCTACAAAAAAGGTCTGAAATCATTTTTTGCTAAATTGACTGGTTCAAAAGTTATTCGAGGTTAAGTTCAACCTCAAATCGTTAAGGATAACTTTTACGATTTCTTATACTCTATTACAAAATAATACATGTATATACGTAGTTGTTCGACAGATGTATAAAATGATACGTTTATTACTTCAGTAAGTTATAAACTGTAGTAGCTGAAAGTTCTTAAATGTTTATACTTTTAGTATTGCGATTTTTCCGCAAGAAATCCGATCCGAATTCAATACATTTATCGTACTCACGTCAAAAATTAAAGAATTACACCTAACATTTTGATTCTAGTGTATGAAACATTTATATTGGTCGTCAGATAATCCATAATCTGATCTTAAGTCTTAATCTATTCAAAGTAAACTAATTTGAAAAGAAAGCATTTTTATTTTTCAATATTAAAAAAAAAACTTGGTACCACGCTTCCAATATCTGTCAGCTTTATTAACGTAATAAAGAATATAATATACTTTCTGTGTGACAAATCAGTCATATATAAGACATCAGTAGCGAAAGGGTCATGGAGATTTGGAGGGTCGAAGGGTCGTGACCCTCTCAAAACTAAATATTTTTTTGTTATAAGAATTTGTTGTGTACAAGATGTTGAACTTTCGATTAAGATCGAGCTTTTAGCCCTCCCCTTCTCAATTTAAACTCTAAATTTGCAGCTCTGGAATCAGAATGAAATGAAATGAAATCAGATTTTTACTATTTCTAATGGATGTTTCTGTATTCTATACATAATATTTGAATAGCAATTGAACCCACGTACACGTTAGTTTGTAACTGAAAATGACGAGGGTCTAGAGTGGCAACCACGAAATGCCAGTCCCAAAGTGGAACGCTCTCCCATGTGGAGAAATGATGACCTGTCAAATGTCGTGGGCCAACTTACCAGAGCCGCACATCCTGGAAATCTATGGGGATTTCTATATCCAGCAGTGGATGTTCAAGGGCTAAAACGAGAAGGGTCAAGGTAAATGTGTCATCGTTGATTAATTTTCTACAAGTCCTGTCTATGACCCTGATCTTGTCGAATATAGAACAATCGTTAAAATTAGTTATCATGAAATGGTTGATTTCGACATCACGATGTAGGTGTAAATCGCTTTAGTGCGAATAAAAACTAATCAATGATTTAGACATTCTACTTGTCAGTTTGCTAAGATGATTCACTGTTTTTTTAATAATATAAAAATGTGTGCCATCGTGTACTGAATAATGAATATTTCTTATAATTAATACTTTGTAATCTATTAATAGAATTAATTGCTTTGGCGCCTCTTAGGCAAAACTTAGCATGTGGATTTCCCACTAAATATACACTTACTAATATTACATTACATATTCAATAAGAGATAAAAGTATTTCTAATAATAAGGTAGCTAAGCATTTTTAGTTGGTGTATTTAAAGTTTCATTTATTTAGAAAATCAAATGACATTTATTTTTTATCATTTTAAGTCAATTACAGTACAACACATGAAACTTTGCCGCTCTGAAATGGCTACTAATGATATACTGCGCAGGTATTATGCTCCTCGACCCTTCCTTCTTCTCCGCCGTATTTCTATTTTACGCCATTGCGACGCTTTCGTCACGAACTTCACAGCGGCAAAGTTTCGTGCGTTGAATTGTAATATATGTATTAAGTTACCAGTTAAATAGGAAGGCACTAGTAATCTATCACATAAACATTTTATAACGCTGTATAAAACACATCCCAATTTCTGTTATGCAAAAAAAAGTAGTAAAGAATTTTGCAGTTTTATGTTTTTTTTTTGTACTTGCCTAATTTTCATTTCACTTTCTTTTTTGAATTTAAACAACTTAGGTGTATGTTTTGTCAAGGAATATAATATTTTAAGAATGTAACGTATTGATCATATTACTACTAATAATTATAATATAAATTCACGCCTATTTCCCAAAAAGGTAGGCAGACACTAGAATCAATCTCTTCATGCTTGTCAGTTTCGGGTGCTTAAAATTTAACCCTTTTGTAGTATACCACCATTTGTTCCACCGTTTGATCTGCAATGGTTTTTTTGGGCGATCCTTGTCGGCCCTTCCACCAGACACATTGGGTCTTTAGCTTTGTTTTGTCAGTCTATTTTCATTCTTCCTTTTCAGATGGCCAAACTACTGCAACATACCTTTTTCTACTCAAGTTACTACATCTTTCTTCAAACCTCACCGCTCTCTGATATCACTTTTTCTACATATATCTTTACGAAATATTTCACTCATCCTACTCAGAGATCGCATCTCCAACGCATAGATCCTCCTTTCAATTTTCTTCTGGCATATCCACCTTTCACTACCATACATAAGCATCGGGATCAGGACCCCATTATCGATAGCCAAACGCGCTTGTCATGGAATATTTTTACTCTTCATAACAACAACCAAGGTCCCATTCTTTTATTTGCCGCTTCCACTCTTCTTTCGGTGTTATGTTTATCATCATTTTTAAACAGACTACCCAAGTATAGATATTTTTTAAGTTGTTCGACTGTCTCACCTTCTACATATAGGATCGGGGAAAAAGGTTTTTCTTATTTTACGTACAAATTCAAGATAATTTTCTACATATATTACTTATATTTATTTATAATATATGTTATTTTGTTGAATACCTTGTTGTTATTTTGTAGGTAGAGATATAATCCCATTTCTGTAATAATTTTAGAACTTTTGATCAAGTTCTCTCAATATTTGCTAAGGGGCTAAAGATGTGTGTGATCTGGCGTAATCATGGTGAAAAACCACACCCTTTCTGTTGATCAATTCTAGCCGTTTTTTTTTCTACTTCTCGCTTGAGGCTCATCATCTGTTGAAAGTAGAGATCCTGTTCAATGGTATTAACTTGCGGTAAAAGCTTATAATGCTCATAAATACCTTTCCAACCTCACCATACACATCAACTCAATTTATTGAAAGTTAATCCGGATTTCGCTATAGTCTGTGCATTTTGCTTGTTTTTTATCCATGATCTTTTTCACACGTTCTTGTCACAGATAATCCATTTTTTGTCACCAGTGATCAATATTTTCAATAATGGTTCCGTTTCATTAGATTTCAATAGAGAATCGCAAATGAGTACATGATTTATTAAACTTCTTTCAGTGAACTCGTATTGGACCCAAGTTTCGAGTTTTTGTAAATCTAGCTTATTTTAAATGGATAAAAACTGTTTTGTGGCCAATCCCCAGCCATTTGCTTATATCTTAAGAACTAATAAGCCAATCTTGTTCTATTTTTTCTGAAATGGCATCGTTTTTATCCATAACAGGTCGACTGGAGTGAGCTTCATCTTTAACATAAAAAAATACTGGACTGAAAATGCTTGAACCAGTTTTCTGTTATTTTACCGGAACTGGTATCCATAAATGTCATAATTTTTTTCATTGCTTGTTTCTCATCTTTCCATTTTTTTGTAATAAAACTTCAAAATGTGTCTAATTTCTACGTTAGTTTCTTTAATTTTGGCGGACAGAAAAACAATAGAAAAATGGCTTGACACTGTTTTCAATTTATTTATTTTTTTAAAAGTCATCCATTTGATGGTATTAAAACTAATCAAATTCAAACAGCACAACCAAACAGATTTTATTGCAACTTATTACTCATAAAATACGGAAAATCTTTTTCTCTGACCTAATATATCGCATTCAGTCGTGCTTTCGCCTCTTTCAAACACCATTACCTTAGTCTTGATAACATTTTCTTTCATACTTCTTTTATTAACTGAATGATTAATTATAGTTGCCATCTCTGTAAGTAGGATTAGTTGGTCATCGGCGTACAGGAGGTATTCCATAAACAGCTCGTCTATTCTTAGTCCACACACGTACTCTTTTAAATCATACAGACAACTATTCATGAATAAATTGAATAGCCACGGTGATGTTACCCATCCCTGTTTGACACCCCTGCGGTTATCAGACCAGTCAGTGTAGGCATGCCTCGTTTATTATGACACAAGCACTGGAGCCGCTGTATAAAGAAGCTCCTGTGCTTGCGCCTCTGCCTCACAAACTACGTTTCGATCGAAATATCCGTTTCAAAGTCATGTGTGTGTGGGGTATAAATCTAGTTTCGCCCGGTATATTAAACGGTTTACATGCACGCATGCACGCACGGACGGACTCATGCGTGCACGCACGCACACACACACACCTACAGACGTCACAAGGAATGAAAATTACAAATAGTGTCTTAAAAACGGTAAGCTAAGTACATGTCAACATATATTATTAAAATTAATACTAATTTGATCACTTTCTTTTAAATTTTATTAGAAAATATTTAAAATTTGACTTTAAGTGTTAAAAAAGAATTTGTGTTATTTAATTACAAAAATCAAACACAATAATTGAGATCATCACCACTCAACCTTAAAGCGTGCAATCAAATTAAACATCTGTTTTAGTTCAGTCTTCACATATACCAAAAGTTATTTCACATTGTATGCTTAAACTTATTTTTATTTTGTGTTTACACATGAAGCGATCATTTGCTTGGTGCCCGCCGCAATTGAAAATAATTATACTTCAATGAAAACGCCGCAGTAATTGAAATCGATTCCATTCTCGCTTTTAACTTTGTTACTAACTGATTTATGGATTCGCGTGCTCAAACTGGAAAGCGCAAATTAATTGATTGAATCCAATTTTGAAAGCGAGCTTTTTATTGGTTCGAAATTGATCCGAGAAGAATATATAACTCTGAAGTTATATAGAGAAATTTGTCAAAACGATTACGTAGGACGCGTAATTTTATTATTTTTTCGATGTTTAATTTTTATTCATAAGTCATAAATTCCAGTTTTTAGTTTTTCTAAATAACAAGTTCTCTGTCTCTGTCCAATGCTTTGACAAATTTTTCTATCCTATCTCGCTTCATGTGGTATCGTAGTAGTATGATTTTATTTCTATCTTTTAGTGGCTGAAGTACAACGTTAACTTTACTAACGATAGCCTTAAAAACTAACATTTTTCCCATTGTTCCATGTTTGACTACCTAAAAGACAAATAAAGTAAGGAAATTTTAGATACGAGAAGAATGAGCGTCAAAGACGATTAACCATCAAAGGCCAGAAGACGGAGGGGAACATTGCATTAACTATTAAAACAGAAAAACTACATAGAAAATCTATAATATATAAAGGGATAAGGAATACGATTAAGGTTTAATTCATGAAATTTACGTTGTCAAATACTAAACTTAAGGGGGAAAAAACCGGCCAATGCGAATGAACTCGCGCAACGTTTTTTTATATTTTCAATTTTATTCCTCAAAAATGACTCTCATATTTCAAATTCTTTTATTTATGTTACGTGTCTTTGTTTGGAACATGAACATAGGTTTGTGCATTAAAGTCAACTTAAACAACCCAGTAGACTCAGAGCAAAACAGCTGTGATAGACGTACAGACGGACGGACACAAAAGTGACCCTATAAGGATTCCGTTTTTTTTTCATTTGGATGTACGGGACCCTAAAAATCAGGCCAACACAAAAAAATGAGTGGTGTATTATATGGCTATTTTAACATGTTTTAATGTGGACTGTTCTTTATATGGTTGGATTGTTTCTTTACATTGTTGGATTTAATTTAGTAATATAATGAATGTAAAATAGCTTTTCCTCAAGGTCGTATATTTTCAATATCTTCTCCATCATTTGAATCCTTAAATGTAACTCTATTTAGGTCTCTCTTGAATTTTTGAACTCTAATAAAATGAGCACAGAAATTTAATCTTAAAAATACTCTTATCTTATAAATACTATTGTCAATAATTTTAAAATAGGCAGGATACAAATTTCAAATTTGTAATATTAGCATGTACTTGTTGGGGTACTATACCATTTTTTTAATGAGTCTTAAGTTGTCCATTTGGGTACATTAAGCCAGGAGAATTAGAAATATATTACCATTTTTTTTTTAATTTTATGAAATGGATATATGACTTAAAAAGGCGTTTATATTTTATTTTTTAAATTTCCTCTAAAAAGCGATAGCCACGATGATGCTGCTGTGGTTTATCACATCAATAGATAGTCAACAACTCTCTACTGCCAAATATGATGACATCTCGTAAGAATCCATTATGGTGACTACATTATGGTATGTTGAATATTTTAAATAAGACACACAAACAATTTTGTGTTTCTATAAAATAAAATTTACGTGTTCCAATTTCTTACGGTGATAAGTGCGTTATTAGTTTATTTTTAAATTTTATACACACATAAAATCACAACCTTTTCTTTAGTTAAGTCCTTTTTCTTAAACAAAAGGGCATGTTGATTTGTTATTTAAAACTAGATTTTTCTCTTGCATATATATACCATCATCATCTAGAAGTTTCAAAAAATATGTGATTTGTTTAATAATTTCTGTGAAGATATACAAACAGTACACGTGTATTAATTTTATGAAACTGTTATAATTTAGTAATATGGGATTTAATTTTTATATGTAAAGTTTATTAAAGCAAACCAATTGAATAGCGTAAGCAATTCTCGAAGCAGGTTTTTAGGAAACAGAGTTGAAACTGAGCAAAAAAATACATTTCTTTAATTTAATCGATAACATAGCTAAAACATATCTAAGTATCATCATCAGTAGCCGGTAACTTTACAATAAGGATTTCCTGATATTAATAAAAATATGATGAATATTAAATTTAAGCGCTGACAACCCTAATGAATCCTCGTAATACGTTCCGTTCTTAATCTCTGCCTCCTATATACCCCACATATAATGGACACTTAATCCGAGGTTAATAAAATATCACGCGACTAGTTACTACTACGTACCATTCAATTTAACACTAAAACATTGTATCAAGCATTGTAATAGAAATCACGTCATAGTTAGACCTAGTTAAGTGTATGCTATGAGTTTAAGCGAGTGTACTGCGGCGTCGCGGCGCGCCTATTGGTCGTGTTACTTTTCAGCTAAGAGCGTTTGTCCAATCGCTGACAGGAGCCTCTCACTAGTAACGCCTAGTTCATGTCGATGCTCGATTTAGAAATAGCACGACACCCACGCTATAAGCTGATCGAAAGCTTCTTAGAGATGATTCCGCCTACAGATAGGGCGAAACTATTACACCGTCCTATATTTTACTAAATAAATTTAGTATTTTTAAATATTGGTAACATCATCTACAGTTATTGGTAAATTAAAGAAGAACTACTTCATTTTAAATCGACTCTAACAACATTTCTAATCTGTGATTTGTTAACAATCTAACATGTTGTTAATTACCCATAATTACCCATGTTCGAACGTCGATTGTTGTCTAAACTATTCGTTTTAAAATAATTTAAACATTTTAGAATGTCTGAAATATTCTCATATCCTTGTGTTTGTTAATTCTAGTTTTATCTGCAATAAAAACATTTTCGGACCAGCATTCACTATGAATCATTCTAAAAAGGAAACCATCAGAATCAAGAAAAAAAAATCAGCATTGAAAGATAGACAAAAAAGCTATTCCATTTGATATTTTGTTTATTCGCATTTTTTTATAGAAATTTATATTCTAAATAAAAATCATTTAATACATTAACAATAACAGAGTCTTAGCGCAAGAAATCTCTATAAATATCTAATACAAAAGACAATGACAATAAACTTGGATTGTAAGAAAACGATAAAAATCGTAAAAACATAAAAGTACTTTAAAAAAAGTAACGAAGCAAACTGAACCTTGTTGCAATTAAGCGGAGTAAAAATTAAACGAAGCTCATCACATAATAGCAAACAAAAAAACTAGTTTGTTTTCATAATTCAAATAAACCGACGATTCGCGAAACCTAACATAACCTTTTCTCGTTGTCAACTCTGCAATTTAAAAGAAAGCATCATTCTCATTCATACCGCACGGTTCATTCACGTCCCCGGACACGTACAGATACTTTTACTTTTTACCTCACGAAAAAAAAATCATCGCCATCACCGTCACGTAACGTCATTTCCGTCAATTACGAGGACGTGCCATAGGCCCGTAATAATTTGGCGCCACATTTTTATTATTCCCGTGAATGTTGTTCCGCGGCAGTTATTATCGGGACGTGATTTGGCTGGCGATTATCGAATTACACGCTCGTTTAAATAGAAATAGAAAGACCAGGCTAAGTGCGAGTAGTTTAATAGAATTAATTTTCTTGTACACGTTTATCATTATTAAGTTAGTAATATGTTTTCGAGATTAAAAAAAAAGTTTTCTTTCTAAATTTTATAACCACAGCATTGAGTCTCACAACAACCTTTTAATTTAAAGCCAGTTTTCGTCCGCTGCACTATCTGCTTGGACACGAAATAAATTACTTCGTCTTTAATATCGAGCGATCTTTCTTTTAATTATAATCCTGATACCGATGCTGTCCTCAAATTAAATTTCGGTACGATTATCTGTTACGTGGGAATTATGAAGAGGAAGATGGTGAATATCAGGCGCGCCAGGCACCCGACGCCAACAATGATGTAAGGGTAGAAAGATGAGGAATGAATGTAATATTAAAGACATTAGTAAATGATACAACTTAGTCCGAATTTAAGGTTTTTTTCTAATTTCAAATGGATCCTCTGTAGAGGAAGAGAAATAGAGCCGGTTATCTAAGCAGGTACAAGGAACCTTGAAATCATATATAAAATATAACGTGTTCTATAAATTTATATTCGTTGGTTCGCTCCTTGTATTATTTTTTTGTTGTCTCTATAAAATAATGGATTGTTGTTGAACGTGTGGAGTCGCTATTTCGTATTCAACCTACCTTCCATTTTGACATAAGTAGTAGTAAGTGTTGTGTATATGTTGAAACTGTATGTTTGATTCTCACGATTTAACTAGCAGATAATGTATTTACAATGTAAGAAAATTAATATGACTATAAAATAATATTAAATTAGACGCCACGATGGTTTTCAGATAGTTCATTTTTTTTAATCCCTTTCTTAACATATTGTTATAAATATAGCTTTGTACTCTTCTATTTATCTACAGAAAATAATATAAGCTATATTTAATAATAAAATTCTACATACAATTAAGACTACTTTACTAATATTAAAAGTTAAAAAAATGTAATAAACGAATAGTTGAATACTATTATAATATATTAAAATATTTGGTATACGGATTAAATTATTTTTATTCAAACTGTATTAAAAAAATAATTATGAAATAACACAGTAATCATAAATTATCAAACAGAGCGCATTTTCTTCTCGTACAAACGGCACATGCTCATTACAATTCTCCGCGCATGCGGGTAAAGGCGGGATAACTCAGCCGTTGTTACGTAACAATAAAATTGCCTACTTCGTGTAGCGATTCGGCGACCGGTTGGGCCAAGCTCGACAATGTAACTAAACGAAAACGCCGTGAACAATACGATGGCCCAAAAAAAGAGCGTAAACGTTTTATTGCAAGTATTCAAACTACGGCTGATCGTCCGACCGCTGCTGTGGTTGTTTTATGGCAGCGAAGTGATCTCATAAAATAAGTATAAGACGTATCGCGAAATAATATGCTAGTAGGTAGATGTGATACCGTTATTCGCAGCCTTGTCGTTGGTTATCCAGATACAAGGGGAAAAAATAAGTTTATAGTAAAGATGTTTTATGATTTTCTTCAGTTATGTCCGAATAGAAGATTAGAAATTTTAATTAATTGCCGGCACATACGTCTTATTTAATTTATTTTAAGATTTTGATAATTATAGTTACTAAAAGTTATTTGCGTTTAGAATGCGCAAAGTGTAGAGTAAAACCTGTAACAAATTTTAAATGTCGTTAAAATACTCCTGCAGCAGAAAAAAAAAATAGTTAAAAACCTAATGTAAATTACGAACATTTGACATTTTTTTTTAAACCAAAGTTTTTTTATATATCAATGGAAACAAACCCAAGAGACTATAGATTTTCTTCTTACCTTCATTCCAAATGGACGTTATGTAGGTATTGTAAATCAGACAGCATCTTTTCTTTCACATAAGAAATCCATGCGATGTTTTAAGTTTCGAGTTAATAACGTTATTGTAGTTAATGAGAATACTACTTATGCACAAATTTATTATTACGTCGTACATTAAGTCTATTTAGAATAAAATAGAAGACTTAATTGAAGCCATGTCATTAAAGGGTCATTTTATTTATAAGCTCACGTGTATTTCTTCAGAAGCGTAGGTAGAGGCTACAGATCTCCGTCGTGGTACAATCTTAACATACATCTTTTTCTTCATTGATATCGAACAATCGTTATACGGAAATTTATTGGTTTCGCTTCTTTAATGATGCCACCTAGCACACATTCCGCTCTATAGATTTCTTTCGTCAGTCTACTTTCATTCGCTATTTCCAGATATAGTGTTACCTTCTTCCGACACCATTCACGTGTATGATTTTAACCTGATACGCGTGCAGTTCCTTTAATCACGCATTGAAATTGAATTTCCCTTCGTCGGAATAATAAAAAAAAAAACCGATCGCGCACGAGCACTATCGAAAACAATAGCCATAAAGCTAATTAGCGATTCAGGGTTTTACAGCACAATAAATAAATAAAATTGATGTTGCGCTGCTGCGCGGGCGGGGTGCTCTCGGCGCCCGATCTTTTTGAGACATCGGCTAATTGGCGCACGGGTCAGCGGGTGCAGTGGCATCCGGGATCCCGAGATGGAATTGCACTTTACCTCTATCCCCCTCCCCGTCTTTTGCGGATCATGAATTTGAATGAGAACGGGGATGAGTAGATTCGGTGCGTTCTCCGAATCAAAGAAATGCGAGAGGAACGGAACTAGCGAAAATATAAATGTAACGAAAAATCAGTGTATAGTAATCGAAGTATTGGCTAAGTTGATTACTCAAGTCGACATAGCTTCTCAAACTTTTTAAATACGAAATTGAAGTAGTGGGAAGACAGGAAACGTAGAAACGACTTCAAAATTCCGAAACTATTTTAAAGTTTAATTAGGTTATAATTTTATTTGTTGGGAGTTTTGATGGACACCAAGAGCTAGACAATTCCGATAAATATCTAGTGGGATATTCCGGACTGATTAAATTTCAATCAGATTTGGACAGTACACAAGTTTGTATTTAATGTTGTTTCTATGAAAAGCAGTAGATTTGTTTCTTAGGTAGTTTTCATTTTCCGATCGATTGTTATCGATATTGTGTAGTAACAAATATATTTTTCATGTTGTTTGTGGGAAAATAAATATTCTTCTTACTTCAAACCGTCCTAAAAGTGTAGACCTCGAAACTGTTCTGAGCATAACTTAAGGGACAAAACTATTTTCTAAATACTTACTCCTACATACCTAAACCAAATACCTACTTCTTTTGACTTCATCGTCTCATTTATAACTTACTTTATTTGTGCATGTACATGCATTACCTTCATTTTCTCTGTCAGCCTACAGACAAAAGGTAGTTCATTAAACTGTGTCCTTTTCCCAACCTTTATGACAGTGTCGTGTACCTACTTCCTTCTAAAAACTTAAAAAAAGGGGGTAACTTAACGAAATAATGAAGACACGAAACCTTCCGTCTATTCTCACTACATGATGCCAATTCAAAGACGATACATAAATATCACATTCGAAAGCAAAAACTTTTCCACATTTTAAGGCGATGACACGAATTTCGGAGACCAGCGGGGAGCGGAACCGCCCTAATTTACCTATGGGTCCCGCAGAAATAAGCATTGTTAACGTTATTTTTCCTTTAATCATTCGTGCGAAAATACAGCAAGGAGCTCTTATGGAACCTAGGAGAACAACAAGGGCTTAACAAAAATGGTCGTCATCCGTGCTTAAAAGAAGTAAAACCTTCTCTTATTTGCGGATTACATTCAACCTCCACCAATTACCTTTTGGATAACTGTATTTACTGATGATTATTCATTACTTCGCCCGTGTGGGCTAAATACTTGATTTACATATTTCACAATAAAGAAGTTCTGGATTATATATATTTGGAGTTTTTTTTTTTTTATTGTGGCCGTTTGAACTACTTATATTCTTACACGCAGATCTTTCAACAACAGAGTGGTTGTAAGTATTATTAATAAAATGTCGAGATTTCATTCTATTTATTTAATACCATTACTAATTTGATTTAGAACACAGGCAATATTAATATCAGTTATAGTGTTTACTTTGAAAATATTAACTTTTTTTTGCTGTTTGTCCTAAGGCGTTAGTCTAATCTGTACACAAAATTCATGAGTATTTGAAGCTCTAGCGAATTATTTTCCTTATGGACGTCTTGTTAGCATATTTTTGTTTACCTTTATAAGTGATCTATTAAATCGTGGCGGTGAGATTTTGAAATTTTTCGCTTTTTATAATCTGTGTAATTTCTTTTTAGTTCCGACGAGGATATCTTCTACCTTCGAAACTTTTAGCGACAATATCTATACAAATATTGAAACACAGGAGAAATTTATAATTCATAGTTTAAAATCAGACCACAGCGATCAATTTGTGTCTTTTAAAATATCGCTTAATAAAGGTCTAAAAAGAAACATAATTTGTGTACCGGTAAACGAAAATAGCCTACTTCAATTTAGAGAAAATATCATTAGGAGAATTCCGGAATATCAGTGCTGTGATGATTCCAATAAGATGCATAATTTAATATTTGAGGTGGTAAAAACAGAATTTAAAGCAAAAAATATTAAAATAAATGAAAGATTATCATTTAGCGATTGGGCAACGGTGAGAATTAAGAAAAGTAGAAGGAGACTGTATGAGCTTTATGACGAGGGGACTTTTAATAATAGTGAGAGCTTTACTAAATATGTAACAAAATATTGAAAAATTTTTAAACGTGTTTGCCTCGCGGCTAAAGTCAAACACGTAAATAATAAATTAAAAAATACTAATAATGTTATGGAAACGACTTGGGGTGTCATAAAGAACGAGACTGGAAAAATTAAGGGCCGAGTTACTGACTTTAAACTTAAGTTAAATTAAAACATATGAGTTCTGAAGAGGTTATCAAAACATTTAAATTTTTAGACATGAAGAGGACTGCTGATATTCATGGTCTTTCCATTATAATTGTTTCCATTATAGATTACATTGCGCCGCATTTGGCGTTTATCTTTAATAAGTGTTTGGATGATGGCGTGTTTCCCGACTTAATGAAAGAAAGTAAAGTAATTCGATTATTTAAAGGTGGTAGTGCGTCAAGTCCCAATAACTTTAGGCTCACATTTATACTACCGTCACTTAGCAGAATATTCGAAACATTAATCCTAAATCAGTTGTTAGTACATTTTTATATCAATAAATTAAAGTTTAATAAACAGTACGATTTAACTCAGGGTCGCTCAAAAATCGATGCTGGCGTTGAGCTTGTGCAACATATTTTTGGAGCTTGAGAGAATTCATGAGATTCAGTTGGCGTATTTTACGATCTTTCCAAGGCATTTTGATTGTGTTTATCGTAAAACTCTGATCGGAAAACTACATCACTATATAGTAACAGACCGGGCACTCGACCTTTTGAAGTCATATTTGAATACCAGGGTTGAGAAAGTTGATGTCAATGGCATGAGATCGTCTGGATCTATAATTCATGTGGATGTACCACAGGGATCAATCTTGGTTCCTTTCTTTTTTTTAGTCTATATAAATAATCTACCTAGCCTTGTTAAGGATATTCTTCAGATAGTACTATTTGCAGATGACACTTCTTAATTATTCAAAGTTAAAGACAACAGCCTACCTATGACGATGTGAACAATGTTATCTCTAAAGTAGAGAAATGGTTTACTGCAAGTAACCTACTTCTTTATGAAATGAAAACAAAATGTATTAGATTCTCACTTCCAAATGTAAGACATGGTTCCGGAACTATTTCAGTACGTAACAAAAAGTTAGAGTTTGTTAATGCTACCGTGTTCCTGGGAATTACTTTAGATAACAGGCTTCCATGGGGTCCTCATATAAGTTGGCGAAAAGTCTCAGCTCAGCTCTGCTGCCTATGCCGTCAAAAAAATAAGAAATTTATCAGACGTCGAAACTACTTGATTGGTTTATTTTGGCTATTTCCATAGTCTGATGTCGTATGGCATCTTGCACTGGGGAAACGCCGCGGATATTCATAAAATTTTCGTGCTGCGGAAGCGGGCCGTTCGCGTAATTTATTAACTCGGACCTCGTGCATCTCTTAGAAATAAGTTTAAGGAAATTGGAATCTTAACCCTGGCATCTCAATTCGTTTATAAAAATCTATTACATATAAAAAAAAATTAGAATTATTTAAAAAAAATAGTAGTCCACATAAACTCAATACCAGAAATAAAAATAAACGGATTTCACGTGTTAGTCGACTAAGTAAAATCACAAATCCATTTAGAGGACTCTATGTGCGCATATGATTAAGGTTCCTATAGATATACAAGATTTAACCCTATATAAATTTAAAAGTGTTATTAAACAATAATTCTATAAAAAAGGGTATTTACAAATTCCGAATATTTAGAAGATGAATATCCATAAGCATAAGCGGCTCGACTTTTTACCGGGCTGTTTTATTCTTAATGGTTTTTGTATTTGTTTTAGCTATGTATGTGCAAATTAGAAAAGAGCTACCCTTAAGTTTCTTGCTCGTTCTTCTTGAGGGAAAATTGTCTTTCGAACGAGCGGTAAAGTGTAAATTCGCAAAAAATTATGACGTATTTGAATTTACAAATAAAAGATATTATTGTACTGTGGATATAGAATTATAAAAGTCATTAGTGGTGCAGGCTTCCGTGCAGTGATGTAGGCTCGGGTTTTCGTCATCATCTGCAATCTCGTCATAGCATCATCATCGGCAATCACTAAAATATTAAATAACTTATCATTGAGAAATTAAAAACTTACAACTTAAAAACGTAAGTTATATTGTTTTCAATCATCAAACCCGATTTTCGGATCTACATATGTATAGAAAGTTAGTCAGACTACTTTCAAGGCAAGTCAGAATGTACTCATACCTCTGCGAGCCCATGTATGTATATTTTTTAGGGTTACGAGCCATAATGGCAATAACGGAACCCTTATAGTTTCGTCATATCTGTCCGTCCGTATGTTACAGGCATTTTACTCAAAGACAAGACGTGCATTGTGTGTATTAAATTTAAACTATGGATGTCTTGTATAAGCCACTACATAGTTTGGTAGTTAAATAATAAAAACAACTATTTCCAAAGGGGCAGTCCATACATGTAACTTATGCTGTAAAAATTTTTATTCAGCAAACAATATCTTGTGGCATATATTTCGACACTTTTTTACAGACTCTAAGGCTCTTAAGCAAGTTTTGACTAAATGCACATTTTAAGAAATAATCGCTTCGAAAGTAGCATAAATCAGGTCCCTCTTTTTGTTTTTTTTTTGGTTTTAAGCTATTGCCGAAAAACTGCGCTTTTCAACAGAAGAATGTAATAAAAATACGCTCTTTTGCTGATGCACTTTAATTTACACTAGTTTAATAGTAATGGTCGAGACACCTACTTATTTTTCTAGTTATAGGCGATCAAAGTGCATATTAGTGTAACGAAATTTTTTCATCAGTAATGCATTTTTTGTAGTAACGATTACGGAACCCTATACTGAGTATGATCCAGCATGCTCTTGGGCGGTTTTTTTTTCATTGAATTAAGATCAGTCCTGCAGCATTCCAAAAGCTTTGTAGTGGTTCAAGTTTTATAGAAGTTGTTATTCTATGTAATATGTACATTATTTTCGACAATATTCTTTTCTGTCGTTGTGTCGTCAGGTTTTTACCATCCCACTGCCTGCCCACCTGCATAGGCTCTGGTTTTTTTTTTATTTCGCATTGAGGCTCTTGCACGTTAAGCCTTCAACGCTTGCCAAGGGCGGATTATGGTGCTGCTACAGCGATCGCCGTCCCCGATACGATGGCAACGATCTATACCGACAGCTAACATGCTCTCTGAGGCACACGACCAGTGTTTTAATTTCGATTAAGCTAAGAGCTTTTCATTAGTCAATCCGTTCATGTTCAGGTTCAAAGACGGCATCTTATGGTACGAATGAACCACTGTTAACCACTGACCTACCTAAGCTAAGCCAACCGAGTCTGATCTAATTTCTGATCTCACTAAGCAATATGCACCGGTTCCACCTGTATGTGATTTTAATGAGTGTCTTTCCTTTTTATTAACGTATGGTACGGAGGCCTCCAGCGTGCTTTAGTAATGATCGAAGGGCCCTTTAATGGAAATTAATAGTCTTCGCAGTTTATGCTCGACTAAAGCATACCGGACGGGCTCCAACACAATTACGCGCAAGAGCACAAGCCCCCACTGAGCTCAATAAACGAGTCGATCTCAAACTGGTATCCCGAGTTCGATTCCCGCTCCGAAATAATCGCCAAGCGGAATTTAAATAAGCTGCCAATTAGAAAAAGCTCGCCGCTTCCAACCGGGGGCGTTCAGTTAATGCCTCTTAATAATTTTATCAGAACTATATTAAAGCTTTGACGTTTATTGCTTAATAATAAAATCTTCGCGGCGGCGGTGGCTCCACTTTTCATTTGTGGTCGTCATTAAGGGCTGTAAAAAGTCATCAACGGTACGGGATGGAGACAACTCGAAATCGAATCGATAACGATTGGACTTCAATAAGTATGAGAACTTTATTCGCAAGCGAATGGGCGATGAGAATTTTATCGTGTGTTATGATTTTAGCTGCACTCGAGTAAGTGCAGTTCATGTGTTACGTGAAATGTGAAAATAATTTTATGCATCGGTTGTTTATTTTTATTATATTCTAGCTGTTGTCCGCCCGTTTCGTTGAGCGTGAATTTGAATTTAGTTTCTTTTTTATTGTGATTAAGGTTTTATCGTATTTCATACTCGTGGACATATTATAGAATGAATATCTTCATTTGTTACACCGATCAGTCTCTTTGTCGATTCTGGTCTTGAGTGCGATTCTGCTCTCAATTTCATAACAGCAGTTTTATCGGCATCTCCAATTCTCTCGCTGTCGTTGTCGCTTTTGGTCCTCTTTTGGGCAATGCTGTTAGTAATAGTTACTGTATTGTATTGATAGACTGGTACTGTATTGTATTGGTACACTGGTACTTATATTTTTTTTTTGCTTAAATAATGTCATTTGTGCAATTCCAGGACATAGTGTTGACTACAATCCGTCCAGTTGATAGAGTGTGATTGTGTTATAAACATTCATACAGACGACTTCAAATTTGTAAGTTCGAATATGGATTGAAATTTTTGTAATAATTTAATTTTATATAATTATTACAAATAGTTAACTAAGCCAGTTTTTTATCACTTTTGCAGTAAACAAATTTAAGCTACATATTAATACAATTTCACTCCATAAATTAATTGTGATATTTATTTTAATATAAACTACATTTTTTTATGACATTATATTTTAACATTTATATTGTTTGTTTTGCAATAGAAGTTATTCTTTTGTAAACGATGTGACTATCGAAATACTTGAACTTGTATATCCTATAAGTTGTTCTAAGCAGCTACATATTTCCAACCATATAATTACTTCAATACAATAACCGACTTCACTCTAACGTCCTAAAGTAACAAGGTTCGACGACCTCCGGCTTGTGTACATTTCTTTAAGAATGCTTAAATGTTTCCAGAGCGCGGCGCGGAGGGGCGCGCGTGTGGCGCGCTCCAAAAAATTACTAAAATGTGAAATCGTAAATCTAAGGACAAAAACACGTGTTAGCGCGGCCGGGCGTCCACGAGCGCCGACTGCGCGGTGCGCGGGCGCAGAACAATGGACCCAGTTACAATTTGGTCAGCACATATCGTTTTGGGGTAATAAGTTTCCAGAGGATATGTTAATGTAGGAAATTCAAAGGACATTTGAAATTATATGAAATATGAAGTTATTTGCAAATAATAAAATATAATGAAGAACTAATGATCGGTTAGGTGGTTAATGCGACGGTCATCAAAACCCAGTTAATGATTTTGAGGAATATGTTTATTGACAAAATATATAAATTACTACATATTTGTAAGAAACATAGTTGATGTGATTTTGTCTTAATGAGGTTTTACCAATTAATTATACAGATTTCATTAGATGCTCAAATTTTATTAAAATGAATATATTTAATAATTATTAAACTTTAGGTCGATTTGTTATGAATTATTTTTTTTGTCATTTTTATTGTAACAAAATTGTGTTTCTAATAAATAGTAAGTTTCAGACGCAAGTAAAATCGCTACCCCTGCACAATGTGTTTAATTTAAAAATAATAATTCCATATCAAAATTTATAAAGCGAATTTAAACTAAGTGGACTGGTGCTAATAATTCGCAGAAAATATGAATATTATGTTTTTGTAACATCTTAAAATAATAATTATTACTTTTTCACTTTATTATATTACGTTTAAAACTTGGAAGCGAATTTAGAACAATTAATTATTTTAATGGCGCAAGAATGATAAAAGTTTTTATAATGTATTTCGTCGATAAATGGCAATGCTTACTTATAACTTTCATTATTTTACAAATGCAAAAGCAATAAGAAACATAAATTTCTGACTGACAGTGCAAGCAACTGTCTCTAACATTACACAAAATCCACACGTTATAATTGTGTGGTCCTTTTTAAAAAGACATGCAAACATCCAGAGCTTATTGTAATGATATCTATGATAATTAATACTAGCAGAACTTACTAGCTCGACGTAGAAAAAATTTAAAGGCTATAAAAAGCTCTATGCTTAGTCATTCTAAGAACTTAAAAAGCGGCACGTGTAAGCTTTTAAGTGTGGATGTTTTTAATAATCACACTCAATCCTCCATAGATACCCATTTTGGCCGCGATATTGAAACAGGAAATTGTATGTTATTGACGCATTCCTTCCTATCATTATAAATCTAATGCGAGTGTCCATCCAGTCATTAAGTGATTAGGTAGTTTCACTATCTTCGATCACGTTCATGAAGATTGCAACTTTTTTAAAACACCGTATTATTTATGTAATTACATCACAAGCCGCCTTAGAAAATACCAAAACTTGCTCGTGATGTCTTTATGGTGTTTCTCCATTGTGAAATATGTTTACATTCATTTGAAATTTTTTGTACTTTAAAAATACGTTTTTGTTTACGGTGATTTTATGTTTTTATTGTGTATTTGTAAAAAAATATTTCGGTTCAGTGTTTTGAAAATGAAGCTCTGGAAGTAAAAAATAATGTGAGTCAACTCAATTTAATTTTTAATCATTTTGAAATCGTATACCGCCCTTAATTATTAAATAAAAATATACCCCTACTTCTGAACAGTAATCAAAGTGAAATCAATCCCTATTACGTAGTTAATTCATCCCCAACAATTTAGATGTCATAGAAAATTTTGTCTTTTCTTGTAAATTACAGGTTACACATGTTTGTTTCTATAATTTTTGATCAATCGTATTTTTTAACTACATAATTGCTACAAAACAGGAGCAATTCAATCATGGCTTGATTAAAATTGAAATGTATAACTTTATAGAACCTCTAAAAAACTCTTATATAATGGACAAATATATACATATAATTATAATACACCGTCCTTTGATTTAGAATCTTTCAACTCGTTTAGATGACATTCTATGAGATCTGTAATCATACTAAAGTATGTCAAAACAAAGATATATACAAATTTATAGCTTGTTTATTAACCTATCTGGAGTTAAAATTCTATTGGCTGCAACTGTTTAGAAAAAATTGAAATTAACATATTAGTATGTGTCACTGATAAAGTCGTATTTGAGGTTATTTTATACGTTTTATTTAATTGAAAACTTATTTATATACAGAAATTATAATTTTGTGTATGATGAACATAATAATGTATAAGACGTGCAAGTTCTAACATTCTAGCGCACGTTATTCGATAGTTCGAAATTTTTGAAGGGAGGATGACCATCACGTCATGCCGCTGAGTTGTACAGCGGCGTGAGTTAGTGGGGCCACACACTGACCCTTGAATGGGCAGCTGTAAAAAAATATTGACAAAAAAAAGACCAAGCGCGAGTCGGACTCGAAAGGGTTTCGTACTGTAAATCATCGCATTATAGAGCTCGGTCAAATTAAGGACATTATTTATATATATTTTCTAAACTTCACAGGGTCGCTCACTAAGCTAATCTAAAGATTTCCTGAAAATTTCATATCGGTCCAGCCGTTTTGGATTCCATAGTGAAAGTACATTCACACATCGACTTTTATGTCGATTTGTGAATGTATTTTCTGATTTATGTATATATATATAAAATAGACTAGATGTCACGACATAAGTGAAATAAATTTATCAAATACGATTAAAATTAACGAAATTTTAAGGCACTGTATATTTTTTTAAATCTCCTTTATTGAACATGTATGTATGACATAGTATTTTAGGTATCCATATATGTTATAAAACACATGACAGTATATCAACCTTTTTGCTATGCGCTTATATTCTGATGTTCGCAGTTATTATTTTAGTATGTAAATACGTTTGTCTAGATTTTCGTATAGTTAGAATAAGTAACTTAAGGTATTAACAAAAATAATTTTCACAAGCAATTACGGTGCAATACAGCGGTGACAATAAACCGCTATTTCTTTTTTGACCACCATGACCATCACTAAATTTGTTTGAATGAGTGTGTTCTATTTGTAAATATGTATAAAATGATTAAACATATTATTTCATCATCTTATGCACAAATATAAACTAAATATTAATATTGCTACGAAATGATTCTATTGAGAGCTCGAAGTTTAAGGTCAATTGAAAGAAAACACGTAGAACAGCAGAAAGCGTATATTAATAAATACAGATTCCCAAAAAACCGCTACGAAAACAGTTTATGGTTGCCGTTGATCGCACTTGATTCGTGACCGTTCCGATCGCACAAATAAAACTGAACTTCTACGTACCAATTTTACTATTTATACCCGCCGACAGCCCTACCTTTAATCATCTAAAACAACAACTCATAAACACGTCACGTTTGACATGAACAAATAAGATTTATTGCTTGTCGCAAATTCCACCTAACAAAATAAATCTATTTAAAAATAAATTATAAACAAACATCAAAAGCGGTGATGCCATGCGGGTTGTTGTTTACGGTTAGATAATTCAATTCTCAGCACCTATAAAAAAAATGCCCAGTCCGCGCTCAAAAACGGCCGCAGTAAATGAGTGCTGAATCTAATGAGTGCTAAAGAGGGTTTAGCACTCATTAGATTCAGTGTAGTTTTGTCGCACCTTCCGTTCCGACGTCGAAGTGTTCTGTTAAAAAATGCAAAAATAACACGTGAAAACCTATGAAAAAGGATGATATTTCTTATTTTCGGAAGGAAAAATTTAGTTTATTTATGATATGTGCTCAATCATCTATTAATGAGTATTAGATGAGCATTTTGTATTCCTTCATTGAAAGTGGCATCAAAAGCCGAGATATAAACCGACTTAAAAGAAACAGACCTAAAGATCACCGGTCTCGTATTTCTAGTGTTGTCACGTTATTCGGTCGCTTTACTATAGAGACTTTGTTCTAATATTAATGAGGTCGCCTTTTTAATTTTTTAATTTATTACTTGTTTTATATTCATACAAATGTTAAAATTACCTTTAAAAGGAAATCATACAATGAATTAAATATATTCCTGACATAATTATGTACATTATATTTCAATAGATTTTTAGCTAATTATATAAAAGTATTATTTTCATCAAAAATATGTTAAAGTTTAATAAATCATCAGCTTATTTTATTACATAAATAACAAGAAATATAACTAGTATCAATACACTTTAAAAATTATCAAGTTATTTCATGTATATTTTCAACGATATTATGAAATTAAACATTTATAAATTATTTCAATCTATGTTGATTATTATATTAAACTTTATTGTGAAGAAATATATATTATACTTCTTTTTATACATTCAACCAAAAAACAATAATAATAATTTAAAATAATATTAAACCACTTCTCTGATATTTTGTTTCAGAACAGCACGTGTTAATTGTAAAAAAGATGACTTATTGCCTTCCAGTAACAAAATGATCGTTACTTGTTCTCTTTTCATTTAAAAATGAACCTTATGTTATGACATTTTGGTTGAAATGTCAGATGATAAATAATGTTCCTTCTCTTCTTTTTCTTTGGCACTACAAAATACTATTATAAAATGTAAGACAGAGACAAAATATAATTTGAGCCATTTTTCGCTATCCAAATAGTACGCAACTGTGCATCTTCTCTTTTTTAGACATCTATGATTCTCAGATATTTTTTTTTAGGGGATTTATTTCACCGTTATATTTTTAGTTTCCGAGCGCAGTTCGTTACAATACTAACAATAGCTTTCACTTTAATATTTTACCTGTGTAGACTTATAACAAATAACATATTATAAAATAATTATATTAACTTGTGCGACGTGTAATTATATGTCCAAACGAGCCGAGCCGTGGGAAAAAAACTAGTATTATATAACCCAGTAACTGAAGTTTCACTCCATTTCTATATAGCATCAAGTCTGCTTAATCTACAACTAATATATTACAATAATGATGACCTCTATAATAATTTCATAAGCAATTGTATTTCAATGTCTCTCGAGTACAGAGCTTTATTCACGAAAAAAAAAATTAACACCTATTGAACGTCGCCTATCGTAGGGTCACGAACAACTCAAATGAACCGGACGTCGTCGCGGCCAAGCGAGCGTGAGCTTACAAAACGTCCGTAGGGCCACATTAATTAGGAGGTTGTCCTTAATTAAATTGTAACGTCCGAGCGAATTTCCGCGCTCCGAGGTGGGCCCGCGACTGACGAGAGTTCGGAGGAACCCACCCCTTTTTTTTTTGACCATAAAATAGCGATTTGATGGTTTCTAATTAAATCGAAAGTGTGTTTAGTGCGGGAGCATTAAACGGAAAAAAATAAGCTGTGCAACATAAAAAGGACGATAAATTACGAGGAAGGTCACGTTCTGATTTTTTTTGTATGCTCTTTGTGTGCATAATTTGTTAGAAGCTCAGTCGTATAAAACAAAAATAATTTCGTACCACTAACTGGCACTGAGTATACCGGACTATTATTTACATAAAAACCTACACTTATAATCTTCATATCTTTTACTTTATATGGGATGAGCTTTTGCTCACGGCTTAACGTCATGCCTGTTCTGAGAATGAATTACTAATATTTGCCGATCCACATCCGGATTCCGATCCCGCTCTCGATTCCGATCTTGGTCTTGATCACGACTCGGATCTCGATCCCGCCTTTTATTCTAGTCTCGATTTTATCATCGATTTCGGTCTTGGTCCTGATCACGACTCGGATCTCGATCCCGCCTATTATTCTAGTCTCGATTTTATCATCGATTCCGATCTTGGTCCTGATCATGACTCGGATCTCGATCCCGCCTTTTATTCTAGTCTCGATTTTATCATCGATTTCGGTCTTGGTCCTGATCACGACTCGGATCTCGATCCCGCTTTTATTCTAGTCTCGATTTTCATCGATTTCGGTCTTGGTCCTGTCATCGGATCCCCGTATCGCCTTTCATTCAGTCTCGATTTTATCATCGATTTCGGTCTTGGTCCTGATCGACTCGAATCTCGATCTCGACTTTTATTCTAGTCTCGATTTTATCATCGATTCCGATCTTGGTCTTGATCACGACTCGGATCGATCCCGCCTTTATTCTAGTCTCGATTTTATCATCGATTTCGGTCTTGGTCCTGATCGACTCGGATCTCGATCCCCTTTATTCTGAGTCTCGATTTTATCATCGATTTCGGTCTTGGTCCTGATCATGACTCGGATCCCCGTATCGCCTTTCATTCCAGTCTCGATTTTATCATCGATTTCGGTCTGTCCTGATCGACTCGAATCTCGATCTCGACTTTTATTCTAGTCTCGATTTTATCATCGATTCCGATCTTGGTCTTGATCGACTCGGATCTCGATCCCCTTTTATTCTAGTCTCGATTTTATCATCGATTTCGGTCTTGGTCCTGATCGACTCGGATCTCGATCCGCCTTTTATTCTAGTCTCGATTTTATCATCGATTTCGGTCTTGGTCCTGATCATGACTCGGATCCCCGTATCGCCTTTCATTCCAGTTCTCGATTTTATCATCGATTTCGGTCTTGGTCCTGATCGACTCGGGATTCGATCCCGCCTTTTATTCTAGTCTCGATTTTATCATCGATTCCGATCTTGGTCCTGATCATGACTCGGATCTCGATCCCTTCTTTTATTCTAGTCTCGATTTTATCATCGATTTCGGTCTTGGTCCTGATCGACTCGGATCTCGATCCTTTTATTCTAGTCTCGATTTTATCATCGATTTCGGTCTTGGTCCTGATCATGACTCGGATCCCCTATCGCCTTTCATTCCAATCGATTTTATCATCGATTTCGGTCTTGGTCCTGATCACGACTCGAATCTCGATCTCGACTTTTATTCTAGTCTCGATTTTATCATCGATTCCGATCTTGGTCTTGATCACGACTCGGATCTCGATCCCGCCTTTTATTCTAGTCTCGATTTTATCATCGATTTCGGTCTTGGTCCTGATCACGACTCGGATCTCGATCCCGCCTTTTATTCTAGTCTCGATTTTATCATCGATTTCGGTCTTGGTCCTGATCATGACTCGGATCCCCGTATCGCCTTTCATTCCAGTCTCGATTTTATCATCGATTTCGGTCTTGGTCCTGATCACGACTCGAATCTCGATCTCGACTTTTATTCTAGTCTCGATTTTATCATCGATTCCGATCTTGGTCTTGATCACGACTCGGATCTCGATCCCGCCTTTTATTCTAGTCTCGATTTTATCATCGATTTCGGTCTTGGTCCTGATCACGACTCGGATCTCGATCCCGCCTTTTATTCTAGTCTCGATTTTATCATCGATTCCGATCTTGGTCCTGATCATGACTCGGATCTCGATCCCGCCTTTTATTCTAGTCTCGATTTTATCATCGATTTCGATCCTGATCTCGCCCTCAACCTCAATCCCAGTTCTGCCTTCAATTCAAAGAGACCAAATTATTCCAAGGGAATCATCTTGCTCTCACTCTTGATCATAGTTTCGGTTCTGTATTCGATTCCGATTTCGGACCCATTGTTCAGTTCCTGTGTCGCTCCCGCTCCTGATCACGGCTCCGCCCTCAATTTAATTTCTATACTGAAAAATAAAAACACTTACTGCTGCTATATTATTTTATAACAAAACGATATCGCTTTCGCTCTTGATTCTGATTCCGGTTCTACTCGTATTTCCGATCCCGAACCAGTGTTGATCTTGCTCCATCCCTTGGAAATTGCTGTTACCCATAATCGAACAATATGAAAAAGTAAAGAATTTGTTCTATATTCACGTGAGGGAAGCCAGGAGTAAGAAATAGTGTATAGGTTTAGCTAGTTCATGTATTACCGTATAAAAAAAATCATTTAAATCACACCAATAAGGTTCTTGAATTATATGAGCGCAAACTGACACCCACACGAGTGAGGAGGATACACAATTAGACAGTGTAAATTCCAATATAAAAGTCTGTAATGTGTGGGAAAAGGAGGTATTAACCTTCCACAACTTTCAACCATAGTTGGCGTGTTTTTTTATATTTTATTTATATTATTTTCTATATGTTTTTTTTCGCTCCACTGTCATACGTCATCATATGTCACCTGAAAAATCATCGTATCCCAAAATGAAGGGCTTAGAAATGTATTTAAAATATGGAATGAGTGAATTACAAGACAAACAACATCATTCCAAATTCCTTTTACTATAAAGATTTGTACAGATGATTGGATTATATGATAGGGGAGCCCAAGAAGGAATTTCGGGATTTACTCGAGCGCGGCAGATTAACAAAAGGGGGCACCCTTTACCCTGTTGAGTACCTCTAGCAAATGTGAGCCCTATATATTTTATCGCCCGTCAAGGATAAAGAATCAGATCAGTAAAAAAAATTGATCATCTGAAATTATCAAGAACGTCAGATTAACGTAGGATGAGTTAATCCTATACGCTAAAAATAATATATTCCACTAATCTGAAAATGCGCGAGTTGCCTAAAGAAGTGGGAGGATTACAAACTTGTAAAAAAAAAACTTCATCTCGATATTCTAAGCGTGGCTAATTTTTTTTTGATGACGAAATATCGAAGATGACGAAAAACATATATTCTGACGATTTCCACAAGACGAAGTAACAAAAATTCATCGATAAAGTTTAATGCGTGCAGCTGCATGATGCCTGTATTCCCCTCTGCACAACTTTATTCTCGTTTGAGGGTGAAATCGAGCCAGAGGAGGAAGATGATTTCACAGATGAAGATGATAATTAAATAAAAATACGCAAAAATTTTTTTTATAATTATTTTCTTATAATTAAATTATTCTACTTAAAAAAAAACATACGCTTATTTATTTGCATACTATTTATTGAGCTTTTCTATTAGTTAAGTGTAATGATTTAAAAGAGCTAAAAAAAAGTTTAATTGTCAGATTAGGCGAGTCCCTCTAGATAATCGTCAGATTATGAGACAGCACGTCTAGAGCATAAAGATGAACCATATATATTTTAATCAGACGTGCTTAAGTATTTCAAAATGGCGAATTTTTTTTGCATATTTTAACAATGGCCGCGAGTTTGCGTCACATCCAAATCGTCAGATTTATATGTAAGAGCTTTTTTTTGGATTCACTTATCGTCCCCTTAGAAAATCTGACGCGCTCGATTAATTTTTTTTTTTCATTTTTAACCCTTACTTACGTCCACCCCCATCATGGAAACAATCAGATTAACATACGTACATTTTTATAAATACGTAGGACATGGATGCTATCAATATCTGACGCGCTCGAGTATGTCCATGTAACAGTTTTTTTTTACATTTTTGAAAATCTATTGCCCCTTCCCCCACCGATGAAAAGGTATATAACACATTTTTTTCCTTTTATCATCTAAGCTTCGCAACCCAATAGGTCTTTATGACGCTCGAGTAAATCTCGATTTAGTATCGTGGGCTCTCCTTATAATAAGAATCTCATACAAAAGACATCAACGAATTTCTTTACTCTAAAAGGAAGGAAAAAAATTATAGGCATTAATTTTTGCATATGTAATATTATAACGATTGTGATTTAAAATGAAAGAAGATAACGTATTCTATTTATGAAGAAAATAAACTAAAAAACATGTTATAGTTTTAAAATTTCAAAGGACTACAATAGTGATATCAATCAAAAATTGTTAATTTACCTTCCCTTAATGATCTGATCCGACCGCAAAGTTTGATTGACTTTTGAAAATAATCAGATATCAGAGCGGCGCGGCGTTGTTTTTATTACAAAAAAGGGCGATAATTTAAAAGGGCGCGTTCGTATTAATGTTTAATTAAGAAGTTTTCATGCTATAAAGGATTCGAAATCATAATCGACCCCTGCCGAGGGAAAAAAAACATGAAATGTATTTCAAAGGACAGGCACGAGGAATTAGACGCAGAAACGGAAGCGTAGACATTATTTGAGAATAAATAAAAAAACACTTTTTATTTCATAAATAGAGAAAATCTATGCGAACTGCTTTTATCGTGCAACTTTCTTCACTTCAACACGGATGTTAAATAAATTTCATTCTCAGTGCAAATGAATTTCATTGTGCAGTGCTACCGAAAATAGAACACAAATTTTCACTGCAAGTATCTTCACTGTTAAATTCAAGTGGTATCGAGTCACCGCTTTCTTTAAATGTTTATAACTTGTAGTTTTGATTAATTCTTCAATGCAGCCGTGAGTTGTTGTTGGTGGTTCTAAATAGGACTTTTTGGTTTTTGTTCATTTCATTCAGCAATCAATGTGTAGATAAACGATATTAATTTGATAAAACTATACGTATATATATTGCTTAGTTTTTGTAAGTGTAACTAAAATCTACATACCAGAATTATATTGCATTTTACAACACGAAAGCAAAAAGTATATATATATATATATATGAAGTAGTGGGTAAAATTTCGATGCACTTAAGGGCTGTGACCAATTTTCGCAGCGAGAGGTCATGCGCCGTGCTGCGCCTTTGTCGATCTCAAACCATTAATCAGGGCCGTCGTTAGTGGCCGACGCGGGGTGGCAAATCGTCCCAATAAGACGATGCACGTCTTATTAGCTCGATTTGATACCCCTCGCTCCGGCCGAATGCGATATCCACTAATTGCGGTGGATCGCATTGAAGAAAAAAGTAATGAGATGAATCCTTTATTGTATAATAGGGAATAGACTAAATTAAGAGAAAACTTTTTGTGTAGGCAGATAAATAGTAAGATCGGTGTACCGGCTAATGAAATTTAATATGGAAATCTAATAAAGTGCCGAAGTTTATAATTTATATATTGTTATATATATTAGATGTAGTCGAGTTTTTAAGCTCATAACATATGAATCTAATATAAATTCATATTTACATTCTAGTATTTTTTTTTTATGGAATAAAGAGCCATATTTGTAAGAGTATTACT
Organism: Eumeta japonica; assembly: GCA_005406025.1. Classification (NCBI taxonomy): domain Eukaryota; kingdom Metazoa; phylum Arthropoda; class Insecta; order Lepidoptera; family Psychidae; genus Eumeta; species Eumeta japonica. Next base: position 98,356 of record BGZK01001757.1, read on the forward strand.
AACCTCTTAGGTAATTTTTAATTGTTATATATTTATTATAAGTGATAAACAGATATTCATATCATTTACTATTATATAAATTTATTTGTGTATATCAAAATCGATATCAACAATATTTTAATTATATTCAATGATATTGTTTCCAGAAAATTATTTATTAAATTTTTATCAATACATTTTGCACAGACACAATAGTCACAGTCTACGTCTCATTAGTTGGGATTGGCAAAAAATTATGCTCGTTTTCAGAACGAAAATAGCTAAATACAAAGTTAATTTAAAATATGATCCAGAATATGCTGGGTGCCTAGATAATACTTAACTTTTTTTTAATGCAAACTAAAATACTTATTTTATGTTGTGTGTTACAAATGCTCTGCACAATTACCGTGATACCAAGGGACTGCTGAATACGAGACAATGAAATTTTAACTTTAATGAATTTTTCACTGTGAAGGATAAATATAAATGCGATATAGTCCACGCTGTGCGAGCTACACATAATTTTCGCTTTCGACCAATTTTCGCGTAACCTCAAGTAACCGTTCTTAAGAAATTATTTCGTGTTTAATGCAAGAATAACAAACTTTTACAATACAAAAAGGTTACATTTTAACTCTTTTTGTCATGCTTTCAGCTTGTTTATGAAAGGGAAAAGTCACCATTTCATCGAGAAAGCCGTATAAACAGGCAACATTTCAATAATGCTTTTATTCAGAAGTCTGTAGATAATGGTTAAAATATTAAATCTATTTAATTTAAATTAACTCGAGATTAACTCTCGCCTTAAACCTAATTATAGTTGATCAAATCAACCCTTACCACTATTCTAAGCACTTTGATGTCGTGTATAAGCGTTGTAATGATTTTATTTATGATATCGTGAGCTTCGACAAATTACGCGTAATTACTTAGTTAATTATTGCCCAGTAGTGTTACAGAGTACCTTTTTAAAACTAGCCCCGACGAACGACTCCATAACCTATAGTCGACGTCGCGCAGGGGAGAATACTAATGAATCCGCCGTTTATTTTAGATCATTTCATTTATAAACAGGTCACACTATGAAACGATCCGATTCGGTATCGTCTCAACTATAGGAATTCGTTTAATGTAACGAGTTAAAAAGAGACGGAGATAATGCGATCTCGTAGTTCGGAAAAGGACAGACGCATTGTCGTTGGCAGGTGTCACCGCACATCTGCGCGTGCGCTCCGGCACGTGCGGCCCGCGGGCGTTTCAGTTAAAACCTTCTAGTGTAATAGACTTTAACTCGGAACTGAGTTAGGTTTACTAGGAATTACTAGCATATATTTTTAAATGTTAAAAAATATTCAACACAGAACTTTGCCGACATTATATAACATTTTGATATTTATCGGTCTCTGCCGACGAAAGTAGAATAGCTTGTATTAGGGGATGATGAAAAAGGCAAAGACACAATGGTTTGTTTACTCTTTAATTAATATAAATAAAAAAAGTTTATGGCGTAATGCGTATTATAATATTTTTTAGCCTCAACGAGAGCGATCGAAGGACGAAGTGTTTAATATTTCTTTATATTACTTAGGAGCAATAAAATGGCTATGCCGTAAAAATTTAATAATTCGAGTACATGGAAGCGCTTTCGCAGTTAACAGCCGCCCGGGACACATGGGACAGTTTAATTTTCATAATAAATCGACGTCGCGTGCGCAGAGCTCCGTTTCGTTGAATAATTTATTCCTCGAGCCGGCCGCCTAATTGAGGTTTAGTTTGATGAAAAAGACAGAGAAGACAACGGTTTCTCATTCGCTTTTGGGCGGGGACGAGCGGCTTCCGACGAGCGGTGCGAATTTTTATCCAGCAGCCAGATAACGGTTGTCGGTTACGGTTTTTGCTGAGAATAGCTCTTTTGCGGTAAATAGTTTTTGCTACTCAAACTGCACTCTATCTTTTATTTATTGATCAATATTACATTGATGTGTAAAAATGTAATTCTCGTACTGCAACATGTTCCATTGCCCCATACAGGCGGCTTCTGAAATTAGTTATATTAGCACTTAGATTTCCCGGTAGTCCAGTAGTCCTGGGGATCCTTATGTATAGTTGAGGTTTATTGTACAGTGAGGCAACTTCTTCGAGATGCAAGTTGCAGCCAAGTGTGTGTACATGCGTGCGTGCGTACGTGCGTGCGCGTGTTATGTATAGTAAAGATGTGCCAACATTTGTTCCTTTCGCCAGCGCCCTGGACGTTGTCCCTACAGCAGATCGTAATCAGTCTTGCCTTTAAGATTTTGAGAATGACCTTATATAGAAGAGGACTCTTTTTCGCTCAGCGCCTGAGCATATGATGCATAACTTTATCACGTCTTTATCGGTTATTACGTTTTCCTTCACTGTCAAAACAATTAACGATTGAACTTTTTTCACCCGTTAATGATTTACGTTAAACGCTGCCTACAGGGTTGTGACCTTCAACTCAAGCGTTCTACGTTGCAGGCTGGCGGGCTGACTACCAAGCAGTAATTACTGTTGCGTTTATAAAGGCCGTTCTACCAAATCACGAATTAAAATATTTTCGAGATGATTGAAAAATTAAAACTATCATCGAACATCCGGAAGATATTAAGGTCAGGTTTCTGTAATTGATTGACTTTGCTCAAACCGTTTGTTATTTTTAAAAGAACTTTATCTAAATTTTAAATGAATTTTATTACGATTAAAAATTCAGCTGTTCTAATAGAATTTTTCCGTTTCTTTTGACTTTCAGACTTTGACCTATCATATAAACGAATAATTTGTCCGAATAAGATTAAACCCTATTAATTTCAAAACTAAAAATTTTATATAAGCATATCACGTTCAGCACTGCGCCTTGTTCCTGATTGAACTATAAAAAAGACAACGAAATATGTGATGGTAATATAAATTTTTCAAGTCATTAATCTAAAAATGCTATCTAAATACAAAAAAAAAATAGTACAATTCAAATAATTGCAAATTGAATAGTTACAAAACTGATATTGTAACTTTTATAAACTACATTCATTGTTTCCTGCTTAAACAAAATGTGCTTCAATAGAATTTTGTATATTTAAAGCTCAATGTATCAATCAATCATAAATAGCTTTATTTCGAAGATAATACAAATTACACTTGAAATGCGTCATAAACGAGTGTTTTCGACATCAACATCACCGACGTTCTCAAAGCTCAATTTTCGCTTAAGGAAAAAAGCTATCGGACGAGCGGTTTAGCACCACGCCGCGACCCGTCGGCGGCTTGTTAAAAAGCTATCAATAAGGCTTTTCGAATGGTTCCAATGAGCGTTTTAACACCTTTTCTCGTAACGTATCATTAGGCTCATTATCGGCCCAGTCCTTTTCGGGTTTTAATTGAGCCGCAGCGACTCCAATTTTGTATAAACATTCGAACCGAACCCTTTGTGAATCCCGTTTCGATGTTTTTTGTCAATAATAATCGATTTTTATTTTAACAATATAAGCTCCAGGGCGATGTTCGATAATTTTAAAATCGAGTGGACCTACAATACGGTAAAGAATCAGAGGAAGAATAGTGTGTTTTTCATTGATAAATCAGAGGTTACTTGTTTTTAAGGGCGTACACAGAGATTTAGACAGGGCATGCAAAGCTAAAAAAAACTTACTAGTTTCAGTATCGTTTCGGTTGGTGGCCCACCGACGCGACGTTATCTTTTTATACCTTTCATAACCGAAATAATGCTGAAACTGGTAAGTTTTTTTTTAGCTTTGCGTACCCTGTCTCTGTTTGTGCTGCTTGTTTTCAGTGCGAGATCTTTCACTGATTAATATTTTTTTGTTAATTATGAGAGTCTTGGTTGTTGCATACAAAACACTATTTCTTTACTAAAATTACGTGATGATGAATATATTTTTAAAAGAATTATATTATTTAAAAAAACAGTATTTGATTTATTGCGTTCCAAAGTATAATCACTGACTTCATTTGTCAATAAACTTGTGTTTACCGAATCGCCGATACCTATACGTCGGTATTTTAATATCACGCGGATGACGAATTGTTGTGACACCGTATCGCTTTCCCACGCGCGCCGGCGTCGCTATCGTTATAAATCACGAACAATTTGTCAACCCCCAGGCCGTGTCGGGTCACCAACGGACGCACAGTTCCTGGTCGCATTAGCCACGCTCGTACCGTGAGCGCTGGCAATTGACAACTCCACAACTAATGAATCTGCATTCACTGTGTGGGAGTTAAAATAATTCAAGTACTAAATCGTTCGTACACTTTACCTAAAAACAGATGTGAAGCGTCTATTTTAGTCTTATATTTATCGCAATGACATTAAAAAGCTACTTATTTTCTACTTAAATTTGCCTTTTTAATGTGAAACATCTATACGCGCTTTTGGACTGGGGTAAAACCGAGATGTCTCGAAATTTAGGAGACGCTTGGTTTCGGCCTACGCCGTCTGCGCCTAGCGCTGTGCGCAGGTAGAGGGGATAACGCCTAGGCACGAGACAATACCAAGCGTCTCACACTTCGAAACGCTTAGTTTTGACTTACGCCTTGTACGTCTGTTCTTTGTTACCTCTTGTGATGAAGCTTTTAACCGACAATAAACATTCAGACGAACAATCAAACAAGAACTTACAGATCGTTAAGCTATCGCCATTACGTGGTTACATTTTTATTATTTATATTCGCAGCTACCACTTCAGTGTCGAGCACCGCTCGTCGCGTCAGTCGCACAAACACACAGACGAAGCTCGTAATGCATATATGTATGTATATGTCGATAGCGACATTAATCATTATACACGCGCGTTCGCGTGACGTGAATTCCGATGGACGATTACCCGCCACCGCACAAAAGTCACACGGAAGCGCGATTGTTCACGCGCTCGCAGCGCCGCGGCGTGTGCGCCCTCAACGGGGGTTGATCACTACAGCGGTACATTCCCGAGGTCATACGTACATAGAAAAGGAGTAGATATCGAGAAAATGTAATCGTTGGTGATTGTGTAATTCTAAGTGTTGCTCAGGTAGAAGAATATCTCCATCTTAGTGCAAGTCGAATTAATTAGAGTTAAATATCGTAATTTTATACATAAACACAAATTTGGAATGTTTTGAAATCCTTTTTACGATCTTAAAACATACATGAACCTTTAAAAATACATAATACTCATACATTTTGAGTACATATATTTGTGACCTAATGTGAATTAAGAATATTATTTTGACAGTATGTTTGAAACCTTATTTACGTTAATAAATGTGTGAGTAAGGACTGTGACAGGCGAACACGCATCCAAGTAATCCCACAAATGTTTTTTTATGATCAATATTCCAATTTTTACATTCTTGAATTTAGTGTTCGTAAAATAATTAATCATAATTCATGAAAGTGTTCTAATAAGAAAACTATTTCATAAATATTGCACCATTAATTTTATAAGTACATTTATTCAATAATAAAAACTTTTTTATTTCGTTGCACCGAAAAAATAAAAGGTTTTCGTCAAATGAAAATAGTCATAATTCCGAAATGATCCAACTTTAAATAAGTACCAAAAATCAGAGTATGTTAGTCCACCTTGATTCAATTATTGAATATTTATAAAAAATTTGGGTAAACAGTAAACAAACAATACTTATACAGATTGACATTGCAGTCTGAAGTTGACATGCCATGAAGTCTGCATTGGTAACGGTTTTATTTTTCAAATGAGAACTAATAATAATATTATCATGCCGAAGATGACTGTGTCAATAATATAATTAATTGTATATTAATTATTAATATATAATTAATTATAAATTACTAGCGATATTGATTCTTTTAACCTATTAAGATTAAAATAAAACTTGATATAATAGTGAAATTATTTATGTAAAATGATGTGAAAATTAGAAGTGTTTTTTTTATTTTCTCTATTTTTAATTTCCATGAATTTATGAACACTTTCAAAAATCTGTTTGAGATTCCTGCAAAAGTAGAAGAAGTATGAATTGAAGACGTTATTCTTCTTATCTTTTTGACAAGAACACTAACAAACTTATGTCAATTTCTTTTGAATCCCTAAGTGCATGTAAAAGGTACACACAGACTTATTCAACGACATTTATGTCAATACACATAAAAAAATTAAAATAGTAATCGAAAATAGTACACACACACATGCAGTTACTAGGCTCAAATATAATCGGCGGTCAAATTGAGATTGTCCTGTTGTATCGAAGGAGGACATATTAGTATGAGCTAAAAAAAAAGATGAAACAGCTTATTCGTATCTTATGAGTCGTTAAAGATGTATTTTCATAATGACAGGGCAATACCCTTTAATTTATTAGATCACCGTAGCCAAGTCGAAGGCAACACTAGAAGTTCTCACAGTAAATTACAAAGGGCCACCGCGCGGCGGTATCGATGGCGCTGTCCTCAATTTGCCTTTGAGGACGGCCGCGATCCGCATCTTATCGGCGCATAGGGCTGATAGCATCGGCGCCGGCGACGATTTCATTAAGGCGCCGCCCATTATTATCGCCCATTAAAATTCCTCCCGACACGCGCTCATTCATGTGTCAAGGCGGTGTCACGTGCGGGCAGATTGTAGGTATTTCGGATTCTGCATATACGAAAATTGCCCAGTTACTACGTTTGCGATTTTATTTTTTCTTTTTTATGTCAACTCTATATTTACTTTAAATCTAATTACACACTCCGTTATAGGCGTGTAATTTATGAAATAGGTATACGAGGCATTCTATGAGGCTTAAGTGAATTATTCTGAGGCTGATTTAGTGTAAAAAATATTGAAACTTAAATAGTTATGGTAGATTATAGCGATACTTTTAGAGAAAAAAAGGGTCACTTGCGAATCGCATTTGTGTGGAGAGAGTTCGGTAAGTACTACAAATCATCGTATTAGACGTCGGTAAAATCGTGAAAACCAAAAGTGTAAAAAGAAATGCATTATTTTATACGTATTTTATTTTCACAGACACTGTTTTTTTGTAGGAATTTCAACACTTAGCAGACTAATATATATATTTTCCTGTTAACTACGAGTTTAAGTCCTTCTATGTAAGAACAAAACTTTAAATTCAATATTTGCCGAGATAAGAGTGAGAAAACTTCAATTTCTGTATACATATTTATTTACTTATTTAATACCTCTTAAACTATAATTATCAGTCTTAAGTTAAAGATTAAAGGTTGGCTGGTCCCAAACGCTAATATCATTGACATGTATTTTCTTATTGTCTGGACTGTTTACAGAAAATATAGCTATTCCATACATATTTTAAGCAATGTATAGACAGGCAAATTTAACAATTGGCCTGCGACAAACGTGGTTTTCGAATAACAAAATAAACATATATAACTATTGAAATTAATATCTTTAGCGCAGTTTTATTTAATTATCTTTTATTAAATAAACCAGACAAAGAGATGTCATACACAATTTGACATTTTCAAACTGACAAGTTAAATATTTTTAATAAATTTTAAATAACAAGACAAAATCATAATATTAATTAAAACAAAATCATAATATTAATTAAAAGAACAAATAAAGAACGGGTGTCTTGTAATTTCAACACACCCCTCAAGACATACGTTATAATTATAATTTAAATAATTTTAAGTCCTAATCCTTGAATGCATTTATCATGTAATTCTCTTGGAAGTGCCTTTGTTAAAATATCTGCAATCATTTCACTTGTAGATACATGATGTAATTTTACAATTCCTTTTCAACTACATCTCTAATAAAGTGATGACGAATATCAATATGCTTTGTGCGTGCATGATAAACAGGATTAGAAGCCAGTTGTTCAGCTCCACAATTATCAATAAATAATTCAATATTTGAAAACTTTTCTTGTTCAATTTCAATTAATAATCCTCTTAAATATATTAATTCTTTCACAGCTTCTGATAAACTAACATACTCTGATTCAGTAGATGAAAGAGCTACAGTTCGTTGTTTCTGTGATTTCCAGCTTACAGCACCCCTGCTAATATAAATACATATCCAGAATATGATCGACGATCTTCAAGACAACCTCCCAATCAGCATCACAATAACCAATCATAGATTTATCCTTTTTGTATAAAATATTCCAAGTTTTAAAGTACCAGCTAAATACCTCAAAATCCTTTTAACTGCTAACCAATCTTGCTGACATGGTTCATTTACAAATTGAGCTAGTCTTGAAACAGTATTAGCAATATCTGGTCTAGTTCCAACCACCAGATACATCAATGCTCCAATAACTTCTCTATAAAATCTATTATCTATTTCTTCTTTGTTTATTAAATAATTTGTCTTCTTCTTTGTATTTCTCCTGGTGTTTTGACTGGATTACATTCACTCATTTCATATTTTTAAGTAAATTAATAATATATCTTGATTGATTAATAAAGATATATTCATTAGTTTGATTTATCTCTAATCCCAAACATTGTTTTTTACCTAAATCTTTAATCTCAAAATCATCTTGAAGTTTACATTTTATTTCATCAATCCAACATATGTCTGAGGATGCAACCAAAAATCATCAACATAAATTAATAATAATAAAATATCTTTACCACGTTTAGCATAATACAAACAACTCTCTGCTTTTGTTGATTTGAGTCCAATACTTTCCAATTTTCTTGATAATTTTTCATTCCATTGTCGAGCAGCTTGCTTGAGACCATAAAGAGCCTTTTTTAATCTACAAATATCACCCCCTTCCTCAATACATTTCAACATTTTTATAGCTTTAATTTTTAAATCCTCAGTCACTTGATTATCATCAATAATCCATGTTAAAATTTGATAAAGCATTTCGGAATTTCCATAAAACTGTTTCATCTAATGTTCCATTTAGGTAAGCAGTCACAACATCAAATTGTCTAATTTCCAGATTTAACTCCGCAGACAATGCAAATAAAAGTCTCACTGATTCCATTCTTGCAACAGGAGCAAAGTTTGATTATAGTCAATGCCATATTTCTGACTATAACCTTTTGCTACAATACGAGCTTTTCTTTTTCAATTAATCCATCTGATCCAAATTTATTTGTTAAAATCATTCGACTTCCAACAACACTTTGACCTTCAGGTAATTTAACAATATCCCAGGTATCATTTTTAATAAACTCATAACTTCAGATTGAATTGCTCTTTTCCAATCAGTACTCTCTTGAGAATTCATAGCATCATCTAATTGAACTTCAGTTATTCCAACAAATATATTATTATCTTCATTAAAATTACAATCAATCCTTTCTTGAACTTCACAATTATTAACTTTTGAAAATAATTTTCTGGGACGACCTCTCAAACCTGTTTTAATTAATTTTGGTCTTCCAGGTCCTCGTTTTCTTCTTTAGCTTCTTCTCTTGACTCTCTTTGAGTTTCATGAATAGATGATTGAACACCTGATGACTTTTCATTTTTTCTTCATTATCTTCTAAATCTCCTGGTATTTCTGCTTGAGCTTCTATCTCATTATTATTTCCAAATCCTGTTATCAATTCAACCCATGGTTTATTTTCATTTTCATAATCATTAATAATCAACTGTTCAATCTTTTGATTTTTAAAATAGTAGTAACATTATCTTCAATAAATTTTACATCACGAGCAACAATAAATTTTCTACTCTCTGATAACCAAATTCTATATCCTTTTGTTTCACGTGGATAACCTACAAAGATTCCCTTCATTGATCTATCAGATAATTTACCTTGCTGGATTTTTATCAAGAACATAAACAGTTGATCCAAATGCTCGCAAATAATTTAAAGACATTTTGTCTCTGTTGAACCATCTCTGATAAGGAGTATCCCCATTGATACTTCTTGAAGGACATCTATTTCTTAAGTGACATGCTGTAGCTACAGCATCAGCCCAAAACATGTCTGATAAACTTGACTGAAGTAACAGACAACGTGCCATTTCTACTATCGTACGATTAAAACGTTCAGCAACACCATTTTGCTGAGGTGTTCTTACAACACTTAATCGACGCTGAATACCTTGATTACGCAGGAAATTATCCATCTCAGCATTACAATACTCTTTACCATTGTCACTTTGAAGATATTTGATCTTCTTCCCTGTAACACGTTCTGCTTGAGTTTGATACATCTTGAATGCTTCTAGTGCACCACTTTTGTTTAAGAAAGTATACTTCACACCAACGAGATCGATCATCAATGAATGTAATAAAGTATCTTGCTCCGTTTACTGATTGAGTCTTGAACGGTCCAACAATATCTGTATGTACTATTTCAAGAGTTTCTTCACTTTGCCGTTCACTTGCTAAAAACGGTAACCTTGTCATCTTGCCTCGTAAACATACTTCACATTTTGACAAACATGTCAATTGTTCAGAGGTTATTTTACTTGTAGTATTCTGATTAATAACCCGAACTAAATCATTAGCATTCAGATGGCCCATACGACAATGCCACATTAAAAATTCTGAATTAGTTTTATCTTCAACAATATCAGCTTCTTCGTTTCCTTCTTGCAAATAATAGAGATCACCACGCCTTTCAGCTACAAATTTAATATTTCCAGTCGAATCCATAATCATCGCTGAATCTTTACGAAATAAAACTTCACAATCCTTATTAGTAATTTTAGCAACTGAAACTAAGTTTGATCTAAGATCTGGTACAAATAATGTATTTGAAAACCTACTGACCTCAGCTGTTTACCATTGCTAACTAATAAATTAACAGTTCCCTTCCTTTGATTTCACTGCTAGCTTGACTAGCCAAATTGATTCTTCCATTAGTTTCTTCATTAAAAGACTTAAATAATTGCTTATCACCACATAAATGTGTAGTACAGCCACTGTCAAGTATCCAAGGTCGACTACTTGGAATAATACTAGCAAATTCAGTATTATATACTGCAAAAGTATCATCATCTGCTTGAGCACATTGTTTTTCTTGTCTGTATTGTTTATTCTGCTTATCTGGTCCATTTCTTCTGAAATTTGGTTTGTTTGGTTTGGATTGTGTTGGACATTCAGGAGACTTATGTCCTTGTTTCCCACATTTAAAACAATACCCATTAAATTCATATTTATAACTCTTCTGATTTTCAGTTCTCACACTTCCAGCTAACTCAACCACTGAATTTGAGCCTACTTCACTCTTCTCAAGTATTTTACTTTGAGAGCTTCAACCTCCAATAGTTCATCACGCGATTCAATTGCACATTTAAAACCTTCATAGCTATCTGGGAGGCTAAATAATAACATTATAGATAGTAAATCCTTGTTCACTTGAATGTCCATAGCTCCAAGTCGATCAACTATATCAGAAAATTTATTTACATGATCCCTGACATCACCACCTTCAGACATCTTGTGAAGCATAAGTTGTTTGAGTAATAAAGCTTTTCTTGCAGGTCCTTTAGATGCATAAACTGAAGCAAGTTTTTGCCAAACCTCACGAGAAGTATTACATCCTCGAACATGCTGCAATTCCGTTGAACTAATCGCTAATATCACTTCTGATTTAGCTTTACGATCAGTTTTAATCCAAGCATTCCTTGCATCAATACTTTCTGGTTATCTTCAACAGCAGGAATCAATTTATCACCATTCACATATTCCCACAAATCATTTTTATTAATAATGCCTCTACATGAATCTTCCAGGCTTCATAATTATCTTTATTCAAAAGCTCAAATCTCGTAGCACTCACTGTTGAAGTCATATTAATCTTTTTCTTATTCAAAGCCTGGGCCCATAACCTATTGAAATTAATATCTTTAGCGCAGTTTTATTTAATTATCTTTATTAAATAAACCAGACAAAGAGATGTCATACACAATTTGACATTTTCAAACTGACAAGCTAAATATTTTTTTTTTTTTTTAAATAAATTTTAAATAACAAGACAAAATCATAATATTAATTAAAAACAAAAATCATAATATTAATTAAAAGAACAAATAAAGAACGGGTGTCTTGTAATTTCAACAATA